>CAHIKZ030005545.1:860000-880000 GCA_903632075.3 Acanthosepion pharaonis
TTCTTCATCATCACATCTTCTTCTTCTTCTTCTTCTTCTTCTTCTTCTTATTATTATTATTATTATTATTATTATTATTATTATTCCTTTTATTTCTGGCGTTTACACATTTCTTTCCGGGTCCCGACCAGAGACCTAAGGTCAGAAGTGACAGCATGGCATTTTCCACTGACCAATTAAAAAAAAACACAAAGACACACACATATTTTACATAGATAAAACCCTCCGTAAGTCATGGGCTGTACTCATGAGAACAATTTTCTGTATTTCTTTAAGGCATGGTTTTCCAGGATTCCCTTTAATGAGTTTATTATTATTATTATTATTATTATTATTATTATTATTATTATTATTTCTCTTGATTTCTGTTGTATACACATTTTCCACTGATCATTTTTGTAAAAAAAAAAAAAAAACGAAAAGAAACTAAGAAATTCATACATTTTGCATGAATAAAGCTCTTCGTAATGTGTGAACTGTATTATTATTATTTATCTTATTATTTTTATTATGATTTTTATTATTATATTCTTATTATTATTACTATTATTATTATTATATATTTTATTATTAATATTTATTTTATTATTATTATTATTATTATTATTATTATTATTATTATTATTTCTGCTATGGACACACTACCTACCAAGTCTGCGGAAAGACCTAAGGCAGGTCGTGGTGTGTTGTTATGGCCACATTTCATGTTAATTTAATTTTTTTTTTTTTTTTTTTTTTTTATCTCCGATGAAGTTGCTAGCGTTACATAGACAAAGTTCTCCTTAGTGTGTGTGCTGTACTTAATAAGACAATTTTCTGTATGTCTCTTAAGCTGGGGTTTCAGGGATTCTTTCAATGTGTTGTTTTGTTCCATTTTTTATAATTCCAAGTGCACCTATTACCACTGGTATTATTCTTGTTTTCAATTTCCACATTTTTTTCTATTTCAATTTCCAGGTCTTTTGTATTTTGATAGTTTTTCAAATTCCTTTGGTTGCTATGTTACAATCCGCTGGACAAGCCATATCAATTAGTAGGCAAGTTTTTTCTTTCTGGTTTTTGACAATAATGTCCGGCCTATTTGCTTCAATTTTTCTGTCTGTGGATGGTATAATCCCATAGAATGGTGACATCTTCTATTTCTGTAACCGGCGCTGGCCGATGTTCATACCAGTGTTTGCTTACACATTTTCCAAAGTGTTTGCACATTGTCCAGTGTAAGTATTGCCCCACTCTATCGTGACGATTTTTATATTCATTTTGGGGCAAGTATAGAACATCCTGAGATTAGATGGTCTATTGTTTCTTGGTATTTGTCACAGAACCTGCATTTTGGATCCCATTATTATGTATGATATTTGCCTGAAAATTCCTAGTGAAAAAGACTCTGGTCTTGCGCTGCAAGAATAAAGCCTTCAGTTTCAGACTTTAATCCAGATGCTCGTAACCATCGATGAGTATTAACTTTATCAACATTGGGTTTATTTGCACGTTCTGGATATTGGCCATGCAGAGGTTTGTCTTGCCAGCGTTGTTTCATCTGTTCAAGGGCTTTATCCTTGGCTTTCTTTTTCATATCTTTTGCTGCAATAGTTGGTTCTTGGCTTCTGTTTTGATTTACTACAGAATCTACTAAATGTAAATGTTGTTTGTATTTACTGCCTTCTTTTATTATTGAATATTTTTTCTTTCTGTTTTTCATGTTGTTTCACTAATTTTATCATCCAGTCATTTGTTGTTTCCATGTAAGTTAGTAAGCCAATAGTTGTTGTCTTGTATGACAATTCTAGCTGAATAAGACCTCTTCCACCTTCTTTACGGGTATGTATAGACGATCTACATCAGCCTTTGGATGATGCATCTTATACTAGAAAGAAGCTTTCTTGTTTTAGAATCCATTTGTCTGATGTCATTTAGAGTCCAGTTCAAGATGTTGAAACTATATTGGACCACTGGGATGGCAAGGTTATTAATGGCCATAATTCTGTTCTGAGAATTCAATTCAGTTTTTAATACCAGTCGTACCCTTCTATAGTACTCTTTACGCACTATTTCTTTCATTTTCTTATGGAAAATCTCATTTACACCTAGGTACTTATAAGCTTCTCCTTGTTCTAAATCTTTTATTGTTACAGCAGGGTCTAAACTAATAGAGGAAGTTTTGTTTAGCGATCCTCGTAAAACTGTAGCTTTAGCACATTTATCCAAATTGAATTTCATTCAATGTCTTCACTGAAGCATTTTACAGTTTGCAGAAGACCTTCCAGCTCATTGTCATTCCTAGCATACAATTTTAAGTCATCCATGTAAAATAGATGGTTTATTTTCTTTTGAGCTATTTTGTAACCGCATTCTGTCTTGTTAAGTTGGCTGGTTAATGCTATAAGTGATATGCAAAATAATAAAGGAGACAAAGAGTCACCTTGAAATATTCCTCTATTGATGTTTATTTCGCCAGACTTATAGGTTCCATTTTTATGATTGAGGTAAAGTGTAGTTTTCCATATCGACATACATTGTTTGATGAAATTGATGATAACGGGTGATACCTTGTACATACTTAAAGACTTTAAGATCCAGGAATGTGGTACACTATCGAATGCTTTACGATAATCTATCCAGGCAATACTAAGATTTTTTTTTTTCCACGGAAGCAGTTTTCCAGGATCATCCTATTAATAAGTAATTGGTCTTTACATCCGTAGCAGCCTCGTTTGCACCCTTTTTGTTCAAGTGGTAGTATGTCATTTCTTTCCAAGAAGAAATATGTCTGTTTTGTTAAAATAGATGTTAACAGTTTGTATGTTGTTGGAAGACATGTAATTGGTCTATATAGTTTTCGGAATATTTGTGTCACTATTTTTGGGTAGAAGAAAGGTAACTCCTTTGGTCATCCATGCAGGAATTTTAGTTGGATCGGTAACCATTTCTTGAAGTTCTTTGGCGTTTTTTTTTTTGTGCTGTATTTAAATAATATAGCCAGAAGTTAGGAATTTTATCTATTCCTGGAGATTTCCAGTTGTGTGCTTTTTTCAGTGCACATTTAACATCTTCTTCTGTGATTCCCGCCCATGTCTGTTCTGGTTTATTTTCATTCGTTCTAACTCTTGCGCAATCCAATCTGCCTCTTCGTTGTGTTCTTTAGGGCAAGCCCATATTTTTCCCCAGAACTGTATAACTTCTTCCATTTTAGGGGGACTGTCACTTCAATTCTTTGTTTACCTATTTCCCTGTAAAATTTCTTTGCATCGGTTTGAAAGATCTTGTTCTGTCTATAGAATCTTGATCTTTTCTCGTAGCGTCTTATTCTTTGAGCCTTCAGTTGTATTGTTTGCTTTATTTTTTTCTTTAGTTGATAGGACTTCATTTTTTCATTCCTGATATTGTATTTTCTTTCGACTCTTCTGCCTTTTCTAGTTCTTACATTTACTCCTCTTGCTAGTTCATCAGTACTGATAATTCACTTCTAAGGTGTTCAATTTCTTTTTCTATTTTTTTTTTCCAAGGTGGATCTTCATGTCTGTGAGACTGCCTTTTTTTTTTTTACTTTGATGTTCAGTTTATTATTTGCTGCTATTGCTGATGCATATATTGCTTCATTGAGATTTATATGAGTGTCTTCTTCATCCAGAATCAATTTGAGTGCTGCATTATAGAGCTTAATAGTTTTGAGGTTATGCTTTGTTGGTTGTAATTTTGGGAGTTGTTCTCGTTCCTCCATTGCAATATTCTGTATCTGACTTATATGGCTCATGATTTCATCCTTGGCTTCTTGTATATTAATCTTGTTTTCTGTGAAATAATTCTGTTCGATGAATTTTGAACTCGTTTTATTACCGTCTTGTGACTGACTAAGATCATACCTTTCCAACATTTCTAAATTTTCAGCATTATCTTCACAGTGATTTGTGTGTATTTCGGTTTTTCATTTATGACCTGAGGCTTGTGTGATGTTACTACTTTTTTTTTCCCGATTCGGTTCCTTTTCATGTTTTGTTGGTTCATCTATTCTTGTTGCAATTCTTTTTATTTCATTAATTTCAGCCTCTGTCAATCGGTTATTTCGCATGATGTCCTTCTTACATTGGCTAGTTTATTTTTGTCTATGTACTTTCTAATTGTTTGCCAACCTTCTCTCGCCAAATGTCATATGTTTGGCGAGTGATGTTTTTCTGAGGTTTGAGTAACGCTTCATGGAATGCAGTCTTAACAACTTTTGTACTCCTCACGAGACCATTTTATTTTTTCTTTCCTTAAATTTACGGTTATGGATCTAGCTGGAGAATTTACAGGACCATCATTAGGATTATCCTGGTTGTGGGGACCTGAAGATTCATTCTTTGTGTAGGAGTTTGTTCCTATGGCAGATTTTTCGACCTCAGGTAGGTTCCTCCTGAAGGACGGGCTCCCTGTTTATCCACTGGAAGAGCCATACTGGACGTTTTGTTTCTATTTTTAATTTTCATATTAATCCCACGAGTGACGCACAGGTCCAAAAGTCCACCCAAAGTTGCCCGGCACGTTGAGTAACGGTCTTTTTACAGACAGGGTTCCGAAGCCTGTGGGGATCGTTCGCGACCTCATAACGCAGTAGCCATTCCTCCTCGGCACGATTAACACCTTTTGAGTTGCGGGTTGTTGTTCGGAGTTTTCCTTCTCCTAAATGGGTTGCCAAGCAACAATAGACAGAGACACGATTGGAAATCAAAGAGAATGACGCTGGTAAAAAAAAAAAAAAAAAAAAAAAGTTTACATTCGTTTGTCTTTGCTGTGAAATTTAAAAATAATTTATTGGCCCATCTGTAAATTCCACGATATTCCTTCCTAGAAAGATTGCATTTTCTTTTCATAAATTCATAAAATGTAATATGTAAATATGTAAATTCCGTTATTTTTAAAGTCGTTGAAAATAGCGTTGTTTTAAAAAAAAAAAAAAAAAAAAAAAAAAAGTTTATTCGTTTGTCTTTGCTGTGAAATTTAAAAATAATTTATTGGCCCATCTGTAAATTCCACGATATTCCTTCTTAGAAAGATTGCATTTTCTTTTCATAAATTCATAAAATGTAATATGTAAATGTAAATTCCGTTATTTTTAAAGTCGTTGAAAATAGCGTTGTTAAAAAAAAAAAAAAAAAAAAAAGTTTACATTCGTTTGTCTTTGCTGTGAAATTTAAAAATAATTTATTGGCCCATCTGTAAATTCCACGATATTCCTTCTTAGAAAGATTGCATTTTCTTTTCATAAATTCATAAAATGTAATATGTAAATGTAAATTCCGTTATTTTTTAAAGTCGTTGAAAATAGCGTTGTTTAAAAAAAAAAAAAAAAAAAAAAAAAAAAAAAAAAAATGCAATCCTTCCAAGAAAGAACATCGTAGAAATTGTATTGTTTTTACCTGTAATGTTTTTTGCGGGGTGGATATTGAAAACTAAGGGATATGTGAATGAGAAAAATTAAATAATTGATTAATCTATCAGTATTATTTAAAGGAGAACCAAATAAATTAAATAATAATAATACGAAGAAAAATTCATGCTTACGCTAAAATAGTAAAAATAACAAAATTTCATATGCGTTAAAAAAAAACTTGGAAGAAACAGCCGCTCAACGAAACAAAAACATCACTACACTAGAGAGTGATTTATATTTATATTTTTTTTTTTTTTTTTTTTTTTTTCGCCATCACTAGTCCTAGTAACAAAATAATTGTCATAAAAAAATTAAAAGTTTACATTCGTTTATCTTTGCTGTGAAATTTAAGAATAATTTATTGGCCCATCTGTAAATCCCGTTATTTTCAAAGTCGTTGAAAATAGCGCTATTGAAAAAAATACGCAATCCTTCTAAGGAAGAATATCGTAGAAATTGTATTGTTTTTACCTGTCATGTTTTTTGTTTTTTGGGGGATATTGAAAACTGAGGGATATATGAATAAGAAAAATTAAATAATTGATTAATCTATCAGTATCATTTAAAGGAGAAACAAATAAATTAAATAATAATAATACGAAGGAAAATTCATGCTTACGTTAAAATAGTAAAAATAACAAAATTTCATATGCGTAAAAAAAAACGTTACGTTTGGAAGAGCTTCTTAAAACACGTCATTCTCGTTGTAATCCCAACCAAATATTATTATTATTATTATCATTATTATTATTATTATCATTATTATTATTATCATTATCATCATTATTATTATTATTATCATTATTATTATTATCATTATCATTATTATTATTATTATTATCATTATTATTATCATTATCATTATTATTATTATTATCATCATTATTATTATTATTATTATTATTATTATTATTATCATTATCATTATTATTATTATTATCATTATCATTATTATTATTATTATCATTATTATTATTATTATCATTATTATTATTATTATTATTATTATTTTCATTCGCACGATTTTTGTCTTCAACCGGATGAATACAACGGTATATGTTTGCATCCCCAAAACTCTAGATGTCCAAAGACTGTCAGCTGATCTCTCCTCCGATCTTGCTCTAACATCTCAGTGAGGGGGAAACATTCGACGTCACGAAAACCAAACTAGTTACCATCCATCATCACCGATTGGACTCTGAACGAATGTTCCATCAGGGAGGCCCCGTGACTTCAGTGCCTATTGGGCTTTTAACTCAACTCAGACCTCAAGTGGAGCTCGTATAGACAATCCATCGTTCGTCATTAAATGTTCCCATGGGTTGATATGTCATAAAACAAACAAACGATCGATCGCTAAGTACGCTGGAAATATATCCAGTTCCTTGTAAGGTTCCAATAATTATTTGACACTTCGTGCTCACCTCTATCTACAAGAGCCAGATAAGGTTTAAAATGGAGTACTGTTGCCATATATGAACAGGATCTTCTCAGTTTCACATTCTAGTCTCGATAGAGCTTTTAAAAAGTATCTCCGTGTCCGTGTGGGTGACCAATTATTTTTCACCCGACAACCGATTTCCCACAGATTAAACGCCTCAAGCCTCTCGACGCTCAATCGCTATTTCCATGGAAAGTGCTCAGACGAACTGCATTCATTAGTTTCAGCAGGGTTTTCATTTATTCTTAAGACAAATGGTATCAAGATGGCTAAATGTCTTATCTGAAAACCTGGAAAAAAAGAAACTTTAGTTGTTGTTTTTTTTTTTAGATATTAAACATTTTGTGGGATGGACGATTATGCTGAGACACGATTTGGGCAATTTTACTTTTACACCCAGTATATCGAATAGTTATCTTCCCCATATATCCGCAAAAATGTGCCTGTAACCCTTTACCTCGTGTAGCTCCTGAGTCTTGTACAGGGCGAACATCACTGTAAAAAAGAAAACAAACTTCGTATAGCATCAGGTAGAGAACGCTTTTCACAAAATATTTACAGTGCCAAGCAAAGCAGATTTCTGGAGCAATGAGATAATAGGCTTCATTCCGACGTCCTACACCAGAGATATAAATCCCAAGTTCAGAGTTATAAAACGCCAACGCTTCAATAATAACTCGGACAATAGTGACTTAATGTCCCACATTCTGGCAACTTATGATTAATTTCATTGCTTTTTCGCGCCAGTGTGTTGTGTCTTTATTCCATATAATGAAGATAACAAAATCAAGAAATGTATTGTTGCTTGGCGTCGACGAAATCGGTAAGCAAATAAGCTAGATATTTACTAGAATCTCTCTCGCCTTCTCGCTAATTCTTTCTACTGACGATTTTCGGCATCAGTGTATATGTATTTGGACGAGTCCATGTCCTATTCTGGAGAGGTGTGTTCATCTCCACAACACAGTGATAACTGAGAATCTCGAAGGAGATCATATGAGGGACATTTCTCCAGCGCTTTCCTCAATGCTCTGACTTAATGAGTAATCCACTTGACGGTATAAATTATTTTTCGGAACTCCACTTCTTATATATAACGATGTGAGGCACCTCGACGTGGTGTAATGGTTAGAAAGCTTGTCTTGCTAGATCAATTACGACTGAGTAGTAGGTTCGATCCTCACTGGGTGGCCCATACTATCGGCCTTGGGCCACATCTAAGCCGGGCTTAGAAAATCACTATATATAACGATGTGAAGAACAGTTCGGCAATTTCTGTCATTCTCTCACAGGCTTTATAAATATATTCTGCGCATTTTCGGCATATTTCAATTTCACTCACTCGTTGTAGCACAAAAAAACCTCAAGAGATGTGTGGTGAATTCCCCTGAGTTTTGAATGACCTGTATTTTCTTATAATCACTGGCATGTTCCTCAACATTACCACTAAGAACCGTGCTGCCGTTGTCTGAGATAGATAGATAGACAGATAGATAGATAGATAGATAGATAGATAGATAGATCATGAGCAGTGTGAGATAGATAGATAGATAGATAGATAGATAGATAGATAGATAGATAGATAGATCATTAGATTAGATAGATAAGATAGATAGATAGATAGATAGATAGATAGATCATTAGCAGAATTAGATAGATAATGAAGAGACTGAGATAGATAGATAGATAGATAGATAGATAGATAGATAGATCATTAGCAGAATTAGATAGATAATGAAGAGACTGAGATAGATAGATAGATAGATAGATCATTAGCAGAATTAGATAGATAATGAAGAGACTGAGATAGATAGATAGATAGATAGATAGATAGATAGATAGATAGATAGATCATTAGCAGAATTAGATAGATAATGAAGAGACTGAGATAGATAGATAGATAGATAGATAGATAGATAGATAGATAGATAGATAGATCATTAGCAGAATTAGATAGATAATGAAGAGACTGAGATAGATAGATAGATAGATACTTTCATACCTCTTTCTGCGGGTACAATGTTCTTGATTCAAAAGGAACTCCTTGATCATTTTTCGGTTAGCTAAGTTAAAATTAGGTTCTCTCGGCTCATATAGATGTGGCTGGCGTTGCTATCAATTTACAAACGGCTAGAAATCGACACTTTGCTACTTGTCATAAAAATATCCCTGTGCCAGAGAATTTTTTGCACTGACGTCTGCTAAACAAATGACAAAAAAAAAATCTGCCGCACTTCACTTGCCAGAATGTTTTGAGGGTCCTTATTACCTCAATTTTCGTTTCATATATTGGAACTTTTATTTTATTTTTGTTCGTTTTTGCTATTTGTTTTTGTTTCTTTTTTCTTTTCTTTTCTTTTCTTTTCTTTTTTCATTCCCCTTCCCTTTCTCGCCACCTTCGTTTTTTTTTTCTCTTTTCATTCCTTTCTTTCCTTTCTTTTTCTTTTTGCTTCTTCTATTCCGTTCTGCTTTCTTTTAGATTCATCGAACCTCAACCTTTCTTTTTATTGTGTTTGTTTTTACTTCTTTTTATCTTTACCTTGTTATTCATTTATTCTTTTCTGTCTCATTTTATAAACCGCTTTCTTTTTTTTTTTTCCTTTCTTCACGCCGCTCATACCTTTTTGTCCTTTTCTTTTTTTCGTTTCCATCTGTAATTGATTTGATCTTTTCTTTCTTTTCTTCCCATTCTTTTTTTTTCTTTTAAACTTACCCAAAGGCCATTCGTTTTTTCTTTCCTTACTTCTTTTTTCTTTTTCTTTTTCTTTTTTCTTTTCTTTCTTTCTTTTCTTTCTTTCTTTTTCTTTCCTTCTTTTTCTTTTTTTCTTCGGCTTTCTTTTTTCGGCTTTCTTTCTTTGCTTTTTTTCATTCTTATCTTTCTTTCTTTTTTGTTTTCCGCCCATTTTTTTTCTTTCTTTTTCACTCTTTCTTTCGCTGGTTTCTTTTTGTTTCTTTGTTTATTATTTCTTCTCTTCTCTCTTTCTTTCTTGTTTCTTTTTTCTTCTAACTCCTTTCAGCCTTCATGTTTTCTTTATCTTTTCCGCCTGCGTATTTTCCAACATCTTCAATGGTCGTTGGTCGATCGTAGATCAAAGCCCAGATTTCGAGACTTTGTTTTTCAAAACGAGTGATCTCGTAGTGAATTCACTATTGTCGTGAGATTGACACTCACGGATTTCCACGTTATTGTGATTCTCATTCAAGCTGAAGGATGATGCACAGTATTGCCATATCGTTCCCAAGCGAAGTAAGTTCAATCTTCACTGAGTGTAGCTCATTATAGCTTATTAAATAAATACTTGTAGTAACAGTGAATTTTCTCATCTATCATATAGTTAATGAATAAATAAGCCCATTGCGAGTTCTACGACAACAAAATATACGTGTAAATTCCTTTCCCCTATTCCTTTTTTCTTTTTAAGTGCCGTGTCCTTTCGGGACATAGGCGGTCATGGCTCTCCACTTCCTCCTATCCCTTGTAGCTCTCAATAAGTTTTGTGCTTCTGCCAACTCCCCCAGACCACGTTCTGCCATCCACTTGCTTAAGCCCGCCAGGTATGTCAGGCTTTGCTTTTCCTTGTCTCTTTTTCCCTCTATTCGACCTGTGAGTATCAGATTTTCCAGGCCCTCTTTTCTCATTACGTGTCCCAGAAATCTCATCTGCCTCTTTCTTATATTAAGTATAAGCTTCCTCCTTGTTTGTATCCTCTCCAAGACCTCATCGTTGCTCACACGCTCCGTCCATGATATCCTTAGCATCCTTCTGTAGAACCACATCTCCGCTGCCTCGAGTCTCTTCTTCATCTTTGAAGAGACCGACCAACATTCGCTGCCGTATAGAACATGTCACGTAGCAGCTTTACTTTGTGTTATAGTGGAACACAGCTATTCTATAGTTAATAGACTCTCCCACCTATAATAAGTAGGGGTAGTAAGAGTAACAAGGCAGTCGCTCAGTGAGTTGGTCAGTCAGTCGATGTCGGACGACCGTTAGTCGGATATTAAAGTATCAGCCACCACAACTAGATTGCTGTGTCATTACCTATTATATCAAGTTCCTAGCGTTTTGTACGTCGAACCTATTTTAGGACCGACTTAGTACAAATACAAGCCTCCACTGTGAAACCACTACATAACAACTTGGCGACGACGATTCGAACTCATACGGAGGAAGAAAAACTTTTCGTACGCTCTATAGTATTTGTCACCAAAGAAATCCTTTTGTCTCGCGGTACTCTGCCTACCTTTTGGAATGCATCCTAGGCCATCCCAATCCGTCTTCAGATCTCAGCGTCGCACCTACCGTCCTCCGTCAAAACATTCCCAGATATTTAAACTTCCGAACATGCTTGATTTTAGTGTCCCCGACCTGAAAATCGCATTTCGAGTTCATCTTTTACAGATGACCATGCATTCTGTCTTGTAGCTTATGGTTAGTCCTTTCTTCTTGCTCTCCCTCGCTACCTTCTGTGGGAGGTTTTGTAGTTTCTTTTCCGTGTTTGTTATCAGTAATGTGTGTCATCTGCGTATCTTGGTAAGATTGTGACCACCAACCTTGCTCTATTACATCATTAAATATCAGGTAGGTGCAAAAGTAATGTCCGATTTTTGAGAAGAAAGTTTTAGATAGTATTTATGAAATTTGTGCTTCTCATTATAGTTAAGGAACGTCACAATAAGTAATTTATACCTTTCTCTTTCAGATTATAAAAATATTTTTCATCATCTTCCGCAATATGTTCGTCCCATCTAACGATCCCATTCGCCATATCTTACTGTATGAGTTTCATAAGGGTGTCAATGCAAGTACAGCAGCAAAGTCTATCCAGAGCGCTAATGGAGATGATGCAGAAGAAGTTGCAGGAGGTGGTTTCCGAAGATGGGATTTCAGTTTGAAAGACGAGCAAAAAGATGGTCGTCCAAAAAACCTGATACCGAAGAGATGGAAACTGTTCTCAAATGCAACCCCACCATTACTTCAGTAGAACTTGCAGAACAAATTAACGTAGACCATACAACCGTTAAATTAAAAAAAAAGGTTTCAGTGGTTGTGTAACGGGTCCCACACGAACTGTGTCCAGTGAATCTGCAACAGCGTGTTGCTTGTTATGAATCATTGCTTTCACGACACCTTCAGGCACCATTTTTAGGTAGGCTTGTTATAGGTAAGGATAAATGGATTTTTTACCATAACGTTAAACACCGTCGACCGTGGATCAGTCGAGGAGGAAGATCAGTTCAACAACCAAGAAGAGGACTTCATCCAAAGAAGATCATATTGAGTTTATGGTGGGATATTGAAGGAATTATCCATTACGGACTGTTAAACAAAAATCAAACAATTACAGCTAATGTGTACTGTGATCAACTTCGTCGTTTGAAAACAGCTTTGAATTAAAAGCAACCTTCCTTAATGAACAGAAAGGGTCATCATCCATCATGATATTGCTCGTTCTCACACTGCTCTGCTGAAATAAAAATCTTTTGGAAGAGCTTGGTTGGGAAATATTGCTTCATCCACCATTTTCTACTGATCTTGCTCCATCTGAGTATCACTTGTTTCGGAGACTACAGTATCGTTTCGATGGTCTTAGACTAAGGTCAAAAAAAGAGGTTGAAAATGAGGTAGATTCATATTTTGCTTCAAAACATAAGGAATTTTAAGGCGTGGCATTTATAAGCATACTGACAGATTGAATGATTTTCTAGAAAGCAAAAGAGGTTATGTTAACGAATAAATATTTTCATGGACTTTTGCATTTTTAATATAGACCTTGAAATTGGACATTACTTTTGCACCAACCTGATATTTGAGCTTAACTACTTTAACGAAATATTATGATAACAATTATAAGTATGAATGTAAGTCTGAAAATACTGAAAAGTTCTTCGTTATACCGAAAAGGAAACAAAAATGATTCTTATTGTTGGTCAGATTTGGGGAAGTCTTTTAGGACGTGATCTTTTCAGCACCCCCTAGTATTCGAATGTTTCCTTTATGAAAACGCCTTATTTCAGCATTAACCTTAACATACACGCCGCCTAAATAATTGTGAGAACACTGTGAGAATCACTGATGTTTTGATTTAGGCGTTTTGTACTCACAGGATCATAGACTACAGATATAAATAAACAGAAGTAATTACATTTTAAGTCTAAACTCTTTTTTTTTCTCTCTCAAATAGAATAAGTATCTCCCCTTTGTATGCCCCCAGCCTAACGATTATGCTCTTGATACTAAATCAAATAACGATAGGAGTGCACACGTTTTTCCCCAACCTGATCAACCTTCCTTAACCCCACCTCTCCCAATGGAGCTTTTAGTCCTCTAGATCTCTGGCCGGTATGATGTTTCTGACTCAAGGAAGAGTTATGTTGCCCTGACCTCTTGGCGAACGAGACGCGTACACTAGGGGTATCGCACCTGAATCATTCCTTGGTTATTTGTTCCTTCGTTAAGGGCGCTGGAAGTAAACTTTTTCTAGGTTTTGGTGTTGGCCGCATAATATTCAAGCATCCAAAACTTCGAGTAACTCCGAAGGAGGCTATCCTATCAGCAAGTGTATAATATCGGGTCTGTTGTACTGAGATTGTGTGAATGGATTCTGCACCGTGTAGTAGTCTCCGTTGAGGCCTGTCGATGTCATGATGATGGGCACTGTTACGACAGTATCCCCGGGCGAGTCAAGCCAGGTTATTTATGCGTGCATCTCCAATGGAAGCCTGTTCTCACTGCCTACTAGTTAACCACCAAACCAACCAAAAGAAACAGCAATAAATTTGAGCGCGAACAAAACTACCAAACCCAACCTAAAAAAAAGTAGACACCATCTCTTACACCAATGTAAAGGGTCTACGTTTCAGAAGTGGACCTACTTCTTATTCAGTCTATACTTAACCTCCTTTTCCTTTCTGAAACGGATAGCAATGCTTCAATCCCATTACAGGAGCTCACAATCCCGAGTAACTCACCCATTATAACAGAATATGACCACCTAAATCACCACGGTCACGAACACGGTGCCTACAACAAGGACGGGTTTCCCTGTGACAAGGATACAAAAAGGAAGACCTTGATCTCCTGTACATGTGCTTCCGCGTGGCACTTATCTATAGCACCACGTTTGTCTTTGCTCTGTATAGTCCTCATGATAATGGGTTGGTAATCTTCGATCGAATATCAGAGATGATTAACAATATCTTCAGCGAATTTCCCTCAGCCAACTTTTACACATGCGGTGACTTCACCACAAAGAGTGGTTAGACCATCCTAACAAAACCGACTTCGGAAGAGAGATATTACGGGGACTTCTCCATTGCATGTGAACTAACCCAGATCATTGAAGAAACTACCCCAGTCTCGGATGCGATGGGACAACAGGTGAGCCTCATCGACCTTTTTCTAACATCCTACCTTGACAAATGCCCAGCAAAAGACTTACCTTCCCATTGGCACCTCAGATCATTTTCTTGTGAGTGTCCAGATCGACTCCGAATCAATGTCATCCCCTGATTTACTGGCAAGATTGGGATACCATTCTGTCCTATATGACGGAAATTTGTCTCCCAAACTTTTTCAAACATGCTCCCCTCCAAAACTTATGTCCCCAAAACTGCTGCCCTAATCTCCGAATGGATCCTTTCTGGAATGGAAGTGTTTTATACCCTCAAAACATATCAGCATAACCCAAAAAGTCAGCCCTGGTTCACTCCTGAATACACTGCAGCCATAGCTCACCAAAACCACTACTTCAAAATCTATCGCAAGGAGCTATGTCGAGTGGGGGCTTATTTCTTTCAGAACCGCAGACAATCGATGTAAGAGAGTTCTGGAAAACGCAAAGTGCAGCTACACACGATCTGTCCAAACCAATGTTGAACAGAAACAAATTGGATTTCGCGAATTCTGGAAATTCAACAACCAAATTATGAACATTGGCAAAGCGTCTGTGCCCACCATTATAAATAGCCACAAAGTCCTCCTCGACAGACAATGCGAAGCTCTTCGCTTCGATCTTTGCTTCAGACTCAACATCTCACTGAGCACAATCTCAGCACTATACTCATTTGAGCCAGAGAAGTCTCTAGACTTATCAAAAGCCTCGACCCCAAAAATGCCACTGGCCCAAACAAGATTTCAGTGGTCATCCTTAAGAATATCGACTCAGAATTATCCCCGATCCTAGTAAAGTTATTTAACTGCTGCTTGAAGGAGAAATCTTTCCCAAGCACGTGGAAGGTGGCAAGCGTATGCCCGGTCTTCAAGAACGCGAGCAATCGATCCTCCCCTTCCCAGTATAGACCCATTAATCTTCTCAGTACCATCAGTAAGATTTTTGAGGCCTTTAATCAACAAGAATATCGTCACACACCTGGATAGGATCAACCTCTTGTGCGACGAGCAGTATAGGTTTCAATCAGCACGATTCACTGCTGACGACCTAATTACCATTACACACAGAATTAGTGAGGCCCTTGATGACAGGCATACCACAATAACCATAGCATTAAATATTTCGACGGACTTCGAGAAAGTGCAGCACAAAGGTTTGCTACACAATCTCTCCAACTATGGAATCACTGGCTTTTCTATATTATAAAATCCTTTCTAGCAGGTAGATTCTTTCGAGGCACTGGCAGTCAACGCAAGCGTTCCCCAGGGGTCACTTTTCGGACAAACCGTCTTTCTGATTTACATAAATAATCTACCTTAGAATATACTCTGATCACTGGCAGCTGACCTCCCTTCCGATCTAACACTAACTATCCAGGGGCTGGTTACATTCAAGGCCTCTTACATTCCATCACCGTCGATCAGACCCCGAACCACCACCAGTCACGATGAATGGATGACCCTTCGAGGAGGCTCCGTGTCTTGGGAGGATACTGGGCCTCAAACTCACACCCGACCTCAAGTAGAATTCCTATATACGATCCATTCGCCGAAGAGGCAGGTAAAATGATCGGCTCTCTGTACCGCTGCAGTAAGTACCTGACTCCTCATGCTATCCTTTACCTTTGTAAGTGCCAGATCAGGCCGAAAATGGAGTACAGTTGGCATATTTGAGTGGGAGCTCCCTAGTCCTTACTTTCCAGTTTTGATAAAGTCCTTGTTGGAAAAGACAGGCGGAATGTGGGGAGTTACCCACTTCTCTATCACTACAACAATGGAAAGTCCTTAAACGAACTGCATTTCCTGGTTCCACCAAGTGTAACCTTCACAACTAGGACCCGCCATGCCACTTACATTGTAGCAAATCACCCACTTCCCTCCGTATTCCATCGACAAAACAACTTCCTCCGCAAACCACATCCCTATGGCACAGACTCCCAAGAGGATGTTTCCCCGATCACAACACTCTTAACCTGTTCAAGTCTAGCGTCAACCGTTATCTTAAACTTCCTATTCATATAAACTACCCCTTAACGTTACCTTCTACCTCGAGTGCCCCCCCACACCCGGACATTGTATTGGGTAACCCTTAAAAAATTAAAAATTAATGCTTTTTCTGTAATTCTAACGCTGAAGGGTTTCCTGAGATTTTCTAAAAAATTAAAAAGTGTCCTTGCTTGCATCATAATTAAAATGCTTCTTACATTTAGAAACGTTGCATGATGATAGAACATCAAGACCCCCTCCAGATGTTGCAAAGCTTCATTTTCCAAAATTTAGGAAAATCTCAGACTGTCACGATGATTCGAAACATTTTTTTAAGGGATCCTGAATTTTATGGCGAAGCACAGGAAAAAGCTGGCAAGAAAATGAAAATTCCCTCTGAAACAACAAGACCACGAGTTGTGAGAGGCGCTATAGAAAATCCATCAAAATATATTAGATTCCATTTTCTTCCTAATGTTCTCCCAGTACAAGGCTCAAGGGCCACCCAAGGAAGAGGATAACTGAATGAGGTGCTTGATAGGAACGTAAGATGAGGAAGTAAGAAGTGAAGATTATGAGGATAGGTAAGTATTGATCGTAGGTTAAGATTTTAGTGTTCGAGTAAGCATCCTCTCGGGAGTCTGGGAAGAAGCCGTCTGCTGCAAACTTCTATCTTACTAATGGAATAAAGAGGGAATGGGGTGTGATTAAATCCTGTCTTAGCTGTAAAGGTCTGAATTTACGGCAATAAAATTGGAGGTTGTTTAAACATTTGCCATGGAAGTAGCGATAGGTTTGCGGTGTTGCGTCGGTGGGAAAGAGGAGGCAAAGCAGAAATTAAGTCATCATCCATAAGACCGCGTAAAAGACCTTGAATTCTGCCAAAGCGGGAAAGGGATATGACATGTATGGCAGCAATTCAATATTTTTAGTTTGATCATACTCTTGAAAATATTAGCCTTCTTCCAAAAACTAATGTCCGATTTTAGGATAAACCTTTTAATTGTGTTTTAATATATTATTATAATTGTCTGTCTATATTTCTGAGATCAGGTATTATGTACACTATTTACATCATTCGGACCATTGTCCTCATCTTTGTTGCCATATTTATCACAACGTTTCGGCCGTTGTACGCTTCGGCCGTTGTACGCTTCGGCCGTTGTACGCTTCGGCCTTCTTCAGGTGGTTGGAATGTCGAACTAATTTCGCTCGCTGGGGTAGACTGTTCTGGTTCTACGTGCCATGTCTAATGGATGTCAGTTATCAGTTAACTCCTGTTAATTCACCGTTCCAAGTTCTCTACTGCCTTAACCAGGTATTGAACTCACAACTCTTTGGGTCCTGTCACTTGATCCTCTGTTCTTAAGGACACATGGTACAATGGATGAAGACGTTCGTTAGATGGACATTCCAACCACCTGAAGAAAGCCGGAGCGTACAACGGCCGAAACGTTGTGATAAATATGGCAACAAAGATGAGGACAATAGTCCAAATAATGTAAATATCATTACAATAGTTTCACAAAAATATATTACCCATTTCTAATGATTAAATTGTGCTTTTTGCTCATTTTGTGCCAATCTGTTTGCGAATTCAACTTAAAACCTTATATACCCTTCATCTTGAACAAAAAAAGAAGAAGAAATGCGTTTACTTTTTTGCGTGAGTTTAAGTTGGGTCATAATGCTTCTCAAACTGCTGCCAACATTAACAGAGCATCGGATGAAGCATCCACTTGTGATCAGAACGTACGGCGCTAGATTCCGAAGTTCCGCAACTGGGATACGAATTTCGAGGATTAATTTGGTCGAAGCCATCCGTCTGCAAATGATAATCAACATCTGGAAACACGTCGATCAAAATCCACGTCAAAGTGTTAGATAATCGATGTCAGTATTTCAACAATATCGGACCATCTCAAGATAATTGGTAAGCTGAAGAAACTCGATAAATGGGTTCCACGTGAATCCAATAAAAGTCAAAGCGTTCGACGTTTTGAAGCGCGTTCGATGCTGTATCTAGGAAATTCGAATGATCCATTTTTTGATCGAATAGTGACGTGATGAGAAATGGATCATTTATGATAATCTTAAACGATTGATTCAATGGCTTGATCACGAGGAAGCATCCAATCTCTTTCCAAAACCAAAATTTCTCCAACAGAAAATTATGTTGATTGCCTAATGGTCTACCATTACCGTTATTCATGACAGCTTTCTGGAATCTAACCAGAGCATCACTGTCGAAGCTTACTGCTAGAAGATGTATAAAATGCATATTTAGTTAAACTATATTCGGCCGGCATTGGTTAATTGACGAGGTCGAATTCTGCATCATGACATTGCTCGGCCACATCTTGTCATGATGACACTAGAGAAGTACACTGATTTGGAATACAAAACTTTGCAACATCCACCACAGTTTTCCCGGTCACTGACTACCACTTTTCAAGTATTTTAACAATTTTTTTAGCCCTAAAAACATTCCGTTGCAAAGGAGATGCAGAGACTGCATTCGAAGATTTCTTGACGTCCAAACCATTCGAGTATTATCGTACAGTTTTATCGTAAATAAACTTGTATCTCGATGGCAGAAATGTATAGATTTTGACTGATTTAAGTTGATTCTAAAATTGGACAACATTTTCCGAACAGCCTAAAGCATTATCGAAGGAGCCGGGTACTTACTGAAGTGGTACATTTTTTTTCTAGAATCTTTAAGCGTTAGATCGTGTATATGAATTCCACTCGAGGAACTACACAAAGAATAAGCGAAGTACAGAAAGTATATGAAACCTTCCTTTCACATCAGTAATCTTCTTCACGTGTTATTGGTGAGAACTAAACAAAAAAGCCACAAAAAGACAAATTAACAGTGGGCGTAAATAACACACACTGATCTACAAAATGTGATCTGGACAGTTGAAAATCACTCCAATCTTGATGGGCCTGACTACGGCAGAATTGTATTTATTTATTGTATCATTTACAATGCGAAACGTCAAAAATGGATGCTCGTTGATTGGGAGATGGGAGAACTATGATCTGGCAAGACTTTACTGGCTGTGGGCTATGTTGTTCAGTTATTTTTACTGGGCACCTCGAGGTGGTGTAACGGTTAACATGCTTGTCTCGCTAAAACAATTACGATTGAGTAGTGAGTTCGATCCTCACTGGGTGCCCCATATTTTCGGCCTTGTGCCACATCTGAGCTACGCTTGGCTAACTATTAGGTTGGTGCAAAAATAATGTCATTTTTAACGTCAAAAAACGACATTAATACGTCATTATTTTTGCACCAACCTAATAGTTCAAGAGTAAAACGGTGAGACCTCGCTGCCAGTCTAGCACTATGCTGAAATTCATGCAGTTACGGCACCATGAATTGATAGCTAATCAGAATAATTGCCATGAAAATATTTGTAGAAAAGACGGAGAAAAGCAACGTTAGGACGGCGAGAAAAAAATGCTGAACTCGAGATACCAGGATTCCATTGTAGACCATTCTTTGGAGTTCCAGACCAGATATCGCAGAAATATTCAATACACGAACGAAATGAAGAATAATTTTTTTTTTAAATATTAAAATTTGCAAATATTCAATAAATACTTAAAAATATCTTGAAAACATTTTATTTAAAAAAAAAAGTTTCCTAAAATGAAGAATGAAAAGTTTTTAAAAATTAAAATTTGCAAACATACAATAAATACTTAAAAATATCTTGAAAACATTTTATTTAAAAAAAAAAAAAGTTTCTTAAAATGAA
>CAHIKZ030005545.1:885000-1067500 GCA_903632075.3 Acanthosepion pharaonis
CGTTATTATTCAATACACTGAGTTTTTTGCATAAGTTACTGATATGTCCCGGAAAGGGATATATTTGTTCGAAGTAGCAAAGTGGTTTTGGACTATTGTAACCAAATAGGACAATCTAGCAGGTAACCGTAATGGACTGGTCCTCGTCGTAGTGGTAGGCAATAGGCGTAGGCAATAGGCGAAGACAATAGGCATAACCAATAGGCGTCGTCCTTGGACCTCCACATCAGTCTGTATTTATGGCTGACACCAGCCAATTATATTACTGTGAGGGGGAACCCAGGTGTATGCATATTCATTACATCAGTTACCAACATTGTTAACAAAAATATTTTATCTGAATTCATAGCATCCTTACTCAGACATCAAACTATATTCTACGATTTTACAGCGCCTTTAAACTAATTTGTGTATTCCAGCATAAAAGAACGATTCCGTTTTTAATTCTACGAATTCTTCAAAGAAAGGAAACTGCAGGAACCCCTAGAGAAGGTAGTAAATGATGTAAAAAGAAATGACTAAACATCAATTGTAAAAAAAAAATAAAAAATAAAAAAAAAATAACAGAAAATATGGTTGTCAGCAATAGGAACGGCCCAAAATGCGACCTACGAATTGGAGACAAAAAAATCGAGCAAATATGGGCATTTAAACATTTGGGAAGTGTTTTAACAGAAGACTAAAAATATGACACCGAAATCCGAAGGTGCATTGGAATATCCAAAAAGTTAAGCAAAGTATTAAAAAACAGGAAACTTTCGTTAGAAACAAAGAAAAGAGTGCTCAACTACTATGTAATATCAGTCTTCCGAAATGGTAGTGAGCACAGGACAATCTTCTCGCAGACGAAAAAGAAATTTGAAGCGACGGATATGTGGTTCTACCAACGAATGCTGGGAATACCACAGACATTACATGTGATTGATTTGAGTGTTTTCTTTCTCACGGCCTATCAATCCTTTGCGGGTTATTTAAAGCGAAAGAGACTTGAAGTAACAGAAGTGTGTGCTGAGAATACCATGGACTGAACATGTGGGTAAAAAGGAAGTTTTAACGATAATGGAAAGTATGCTTATACTTAGAATCAGAAAGCGAAATTCAATTTTTTTAGAACACATAATGAGGAAAGAGTGCTAAGAGAATTTGAAACTCACAGAACATATTGACGGCAAGAGGGACAAAGGGAAGAAGCGAGCAACCTACCTAACAGCGAGTGGGATAAATAGTGAAAAGATAGAACTTGCTAAGAGCTACAAATGGTAGGAAGTTGTGGAGATTTATAATCGCCAAATCTCCTGAAGGGACACGGCATATAGACGAAAAAGAAATCTTATGAACAAATAATCAAAGAGAACAAAACTGGTGATCATTTGAAGCAGGAATGCAGACAGTTTCATACAGAAATATCACCGGAACATATGTTTTCTATTCCAATTCTAATGCGTCTTTTAAACGAGCCAGTTTCTCACTATAGTTTTGCGCAATAACAGTTTACCTACATTCCATCAAATCGGAATGATTCCGTCTGAATCTTTTCAAACACAGTGAGCCTTTTCCCAGCATTTTCCATTTGGGTTGAGATGTTGAAGACCGTCCTTGATCTAGCGATGAATTTTTCATTTTGATTCTCGTAATAAAGGCCATTTTTTTTTTATCGTCAGCGTTTTTCTTGACAAAGAAAATTCAGTTTTTGTCTCAACCAAACAGAGTTTTTAGACACTACGTGAGCTTTGCATAAGTTAATATCAAATCCTTTTGCCTAACTTCTGATTTTTCGGTAATGTTTCAAACAACAAACAAATTAGTTCCAAAAGGAATAATGAGTTGAATAAATGTAAAGACACTCCCTAATTATTTCCCTAAGATGTAACTAAGAACTTTTGGGCTACCGCGGGATATGGGTCACAGGATTCGCGAGTTAGGAAATAGGTAAATATTAGTTGTTTATATTTGACTCCATAAACATATACTAAATGTATGTTGTAATACCGAGCGGAGTTCGAATTCCAGTCGAGGTTGTAGCATTCACTTTAGCACAAATATCATTTGGAAAGGTATGAATACATCTTTTCTGTTCCCCCCCCTCTAGTACACTCTCTAGCCTTGGTTGGCAGCCAGTATAGAAGGACAAATCTGAATTAAAAACCGTATATTTAACCGTAACTAAAGTCCGCTAAGTATAGTTGCGGTATAAGCCACAAGTTGCAAAAATGGGCCTGATGATAAGGGTATTTGTTTGCAACAATCATTTCACCCCAAGTAAGGCGATAATGACACTAAAACGCAAGGAGTTTACTGGGAGTGAAGGAGAATGGGAAGACTTTAGTGGGCAGAAATGGCAATAAAAGGACAGGTTCCAGAAAGACAAATGGCGGTTGACGTTACATTTCAATTTTTTAAGATTGTCGGTAGTAAGGAAGCAAGAAACCGGAAGAGAGTTCCACAGTTCAGAAGTGCGAAAAAGGAAACTCTTGGTTGGCTGGTTGGTTGGTTGGTTATTTCGTTTTATGACATATCAACCTCAGTGGGACATTTAATGTCAACAAAATTTTTAAATAGATTCCTAGCGATAGTTTGGTAAAAAAGGTGTATTTGTATACATATATATTTGAACCATTTTTCAATTACTCATATTTTTGAGTACAATCCAACTTCTTTTAGGAAATTTACAATCTTGCATGGTTTTATTTTCGTAAAAAGAGTTTTTTTTTTAAATTAACTCAATTAGTAATATTTTGTTCGCCCTAGATCAATCTACACACTCTAACAGTATATGTTTCACTGTAAATTTCTCTTGGCATGTAGTGCATATATATAGTGTTTGCTTTGTTTTGTTTTACGGCATATCAAACTCAGTGGGTTATTTAATGCCGACAAAATTTTTGACAAAAATGTTTTGCCAAAAATGTATTGCTGGTAATAATCTTTTTCCTCAAAAATACATTGCTGGTAATAATCTTTTTTCTCAAAAATGTATAGCTGGTAATATTTTTTTCAAAAATGTATTCCTGGTAATATTTTTTTTTTCAAAAACGTATTGCTGGTAATAGTTTTTCCTTCAAAAATTTATTGCTGATAATTTTTTACAAAGTATTTCTAGTATTAAAACCTATTTTTACACTTTCATGGTGTTTTTACCCCAGTTTCGGTGTTAACTATTTGCCCATAGCTGGGGAACTAACAGGTGCTATCACCCCGAGTCAGGGTGGACGACCTAGGAACAATTAAGCAATTAAGAGGTGGTTCCACGCTCCTCAAAACCTCCTGATCAGAGGCGTTGCTGCTGGACATAGTTTATCATCTTACCCAGGACGCGGATGTAGTTTATCGTCATACCCAGGACGGGAAACTTTTGCAATAGAATGTTACGATTATCATCTTGCTATCTCAATAGTAAAATGATGAGATCTAATTGCCAATCTGGAAGTATGTTTAAATTCATGCGGTCGAGATACCAAGGGAGAGAGTTCACTAGAACAACTGCCATGAAAATACTTATAGAAAAGACAGAAGGAAGCCACGTGAAGGCGGCAGGAAAGGGACTGAAGTCGAGATGCCAGGTCAGGACCGATAGCATTACTGGTTTTGTATTTTATCTGGAATCTCGAGAGATATAGGCATGCTTAGAAATGAGTAGCCACGAAGATGAGAAATTGCATTGATTTGCAGTGCGTCTTCAAATCGAAATAGTTTTGTTGAGAATGAAGCTTTTACTTGTTAAGTGCCTTCTTTTGTGAAGGTTACCTCTGTGCAATCGCCGTATTATAGACACCGCTCAAAGAGCAGGTATTTATTGAGATTAGCATAAAGTGACACAGGACTGTTATTGTAGGAAAAGTAATGATGATGAAACTTCACCATTAAGTGGTCTGAAAGACTATCTTGTTAGTTATCACTCTACGTGAGCCGTCCATTATTATTTCCTAGGGTTAAGATAAAAAATAAAACAACGTGTTGATCACCTGGTGAGGATCGAACTCAATGGTGGTAATGGTCTGCGAAACTAGCTTACTAACAAGATTTACTAAATTCATTACGTTTTTGAAGTTAAAATTATTTGAATGCTACAACTCAGTCAGTTATGTGCCATGAGGGATATACGCTTAGGCGATCATGTATCTTTCGATACATGACTGACGCGGCAGATTTTCTTCCCGCAGTAGGTTGCCATTTCTTTCTGCGGTAGACCAGTTGCCATCCAAGGCTAAAGAATGTGGTAGAAAAAAGATAGTGAGAAACGGACTTGAATAGAAAGGCAGAAAAATAAACACGAATAGAAAAAACGAAAAAAAGAAAGGAAAAAACAAAGAAAGAAAGAAAGAAAGAAAGACACATAATTGATGTAAAAGAAACGAAAAGAAACGATACAAACAGAATGGAATAAATAATTCCTTGTATTTGCAGGTGTTGTCTTACATTTTCTTGAGCGCATGTCTTTGTAAATGTGGTATCGATGGGCAAATCTCAGGATCTTTTCCTCTTCTCAGTTGTGTTTGTATTTGCAGCATATCCTCGTGCATAAATACCTCCTTGCGTGCATATTTTCATGAGGTCAGTTCTGAGACATATTATAAAACTTGCAATGCATTAGTCTTTTTGCGTGCATAAATTATAGTTGTGTGTTGAAACGAAGAAAACTGCTTAGGCTTTTCAAAGAATAATATTAATCCATGACTACTATTAATAAAAAATCTACGAAAATCTATACATAAAATGAGTAAATTTTCAAAATATTGAGAATAAATGGTACAAAATGAATCATGGCTCGGAAAAGGTGGTTGTTCGATGGTGCAAGGTCTGAAATGTAGGCAAATTGAAGCAGCGCTTACAGCCCCTGAAGTCCCTCGATTTTACACTTGGTCTCATTGGCAGTGTGTGTTGGAGCATCGTCACGCTATAGAAGTGCCCGTCTTCGATTGACCAATGGCGGGTTGCGGGCTTTCAAATCATTATATACTCGATGCATTTGTTGAGCTTTCACAACATGACCATCTGGGACAAGTTCAAAGCTCAAAGCCTCCTCGAAATTCCACCAAACACACAACGTGTCCAACTGTTCAAATCGCTCTGAAGCCTGGCCGGACTTACTAGGATTACGAAAATAAATCCATTTTTTCATCTACAATTACAATTCGAAAGTACTTGATAAAAAATAAAAATAAAAATAAAACGTCCCGAACTATCCAATCGGCAGGGTGTGGTTTTCCATGAAGACAATGTCATCTCGTCCCAGACTTGGCACAGTTCGAGATGCTAACCTCAACTTGCACCTTAGGATTACCGGTTACTTGGATCCCTAAAAATATCTTAATGGGAAGAATCTTCATTCTCTAGAAGTCTGTAAAACCATCTCGTCCAGTCGATCGCCCAGAAATATGCCAAAATTTAGGAATCATGCAACTGCTCCGAAGATAGCCAAACATATATGTTCGAATAAATCTATGTACAAATATCTAAATATTGACTTTTGTCTTGACCCAGTACTTGTCAAAGATCCGCCGGGGTACGTCATTAGCGATATTAATACTGGATTCATTTAGGATCTTTCCGTATCATAAGGTTTAGCCCACCTGACCCCACCATCGTTCATAATGCATCCTATCAGCAAATCTACCTCAGTTTTTTTCGTATCTCTCTACGAGGATAGAATGTGGCACAAGGCCGGTTTAATGTGGGTATAACCGAGCCCGTAGGCTCGGCCAAAAATATAGCCTTTTTGAACCCGCCTAGACGGATTCAGGCCCTGTCTACCTCCCCGAACGAAACCTTGCCCTTTATATGTGTTTTTCGACTGAAAAAAGCGTTAAAAACTTATGCTAAATATTACGCGACTGCTGACGTAAAAATAAAAAACAAGATTTTTAACCAAAAATTCGAACGTTCTAGAAAAGATTAAAAAAATTAAAAAAAACTTTGGGACTTTCTTCATCATGCTATGCTGTTTTTTCGGATTATTTCGCCGTAGGGGTTGCAGGTTGGAATCCAGCCCGAGGACGCATATGAAATTGTACATGAGGGCAGATTAAAGAATTTTGCAGGTGGTTTCTTCTTTTTCACAACAATTTCCAACTGAATATTTTAGAGGAATTACATGCAATATTCAACACGCTTTTAAAATAAGATCCTTAATAAATTACTTTTATTTGTTTTTAAAAAGTCGACAAAAAAATTCATTGTTTGCATGTCGTTGAGTTGTCCTCGCGCTGAGTAAGGCTGGTGGTGAGTTCTCCTGGATTTGAGTTGCCACGGAGATGAGTTGTCCTGTTTTGAGTCGGCGATGTTATATATATATATATATATATATATATATATATATATATATATAATTATTTATTTAAAATTATAACATATAAAATATTTATGTTATAATTTTTAGATAAATAATTATTGGTTATTGGAATTTATTCCGTATACACCAATCCTTTACTTGGGTATATATATATATATATATATATATATATATATATATATATATATATATATATATATATATATATATATATATATATATACAGGGTAACCAGTAAAAAAGCAGCAAATTTATGATGACTGTTTTATATTTCAGAAATAATTAATCTTGAATAACCTTGAATAAATTACTTGAATATTCATGACCTTGAATAATCATTCGACAATTTTCTGAATTTACCGATTTATTATAGACTTTAGGAAAATCTGTGACAAAGTAGAAAAAGACTCTCATGCGACGCGCACCGTCCCCCAAGATCCTAACAGATTAAATTGATGTCCACGCTGACCCGACGACACATGCGCACGAAGGAGAGGGTATGCTGAAATTTTAAAAGATTTCTCCCTTTTTTTTCTTTTATTTTCTCTCAAATATGTGTTGTGAGCACATAGTTGTCGCTCGAGAGGATTTTTCACAACTTTTTCATAGATTTTCCCAAAATTTTTCTTGATAAATTTATATATCATTTTCTCACATATATATATATATATATATATATATATATATATATATATATATATTATACAATTGGAATTAAGATACCATTATGTAAATGATTTTCATCTTGTAAAATTAAATCTACAGGATTTTTCAAAGAATCAATGGATGATAAATTTTTGAAAAAATTTACCATCTATTGACTGAAAAAAATTGCGTCCCCCTTTGAAGGAGAAGTAACCGTCAGGCTCCGGCATGCTTTGACCGCACGGCTATGGAGTCAATCAAGGGCCTTAAATCAAGCACATTTACTCGCTCAAATTGCAAATCAAAGAAAAATCGAGAAGTATAAACATTAAATTGCTAATAACACGGTGATGAGTTGATGGAGTGATTCCTGGATTCTCTGTCTACGAAACACTGGAGTCAGGATGCTGATAGATGTTACCTTCAGGTGAGAAACCTTTTACTTGTATTAATGCTATATATTATATATTATTTATTAGTATTACACACACACATATATATATATATATATATATATATATATATATATATATATATATATATGTGTGTGTGTGTGTGTGTGTGTGTGTGTGTGTCGGACACATATTTTCTACGATATTTCTCGGACATTCAGGTCAGTAAATGTGGTTAATACTGTTTATTATAACCAGAGCATTTACTTGTATCTATAAAAATAACTTTCTATCTATAAAAATGACGTATAAACAGAAAATATATTAAAATAATTGTCGGACTTAATCCATTTCATAATATATGTCGCCATTTATTTACGTTATGATACGCCTCGAGCAGATATGATCGTTCTAGAAAAATCATGGGAAATTTGTTGTTTAAAAACAGTAATTTGACTTTGCTAACCAAACAATTCCTCTGTAACTAAATAGTATAACACGTCAGGTCAAATGACGGTTCCGTGTAGGATACAGGTTCGATTTCACTTGGGGTGGGGAACACATTTTCTACGATATTTTTCGGACATTTAGGCTGGTAAATGTAGTTAATACTGTTTATTATAAAGAGAGCATTTACTTAAATGTTTGTATCTACAAAAATAACGTATAAACAGAATATATATATATATATATATATATATATATATATATATATATATATATATATATATATATATATATATATATATATATATATATATATATATTTTTACATTTCTGTTCGTCAGCAAGCGCTTATCTGAGGTACCCTACTGTGAGAAATTCGAACTCATTACATGTATGCGCCCATTTAATAGCAAGGAGAGGATTTAATCTACAAGTGCTATTATAAACGTGCCCAACATGTCGGGAGGATTTATTTCAGCAAGTACACCGAACACTCAAATTCCACTGCATAGGCAAGGCAACTTTTTGCCATCTCAATAAAAGATCAAGTTACGCCCTGCTAGGTTTGGTTCTCATTCCTTAACAAATTATTTGTTTTAATGACTCGTTCTAAAAAATATCCACAGTTTCAGATTTCATACTCGTTTTTCGAAAGCAATATCACATCTTTTAACACGGAATAAAAAAAAAGCATTCAAGTGTAGCAATAAAAGTTAGGCTTATTTAACTTTTGGGTTTGTTAAGCATAATCATCCTTCCTTATTTTTATGCGAGGTATCTACAGAGTCCATTGTTGGCGGTCACAAGGTTTGCAGATGACACAGTGCTTATAGCAGACACGGAAAGAAAGCTACAAAAATTCCTGAAGAAGGTAATGAAGGAAATCAAGAAGAAAGGATTAAACATCAACTGCAAGAAGACAAAATGCCTGGTGGTTAGCAAAAGGACTAAACATCAATTGTAAAAAGGCAACATGTATGGTTGTTCTTAAATGGAACAGCCTAACATGCAACTTACAAATTGGACCTACCAAAATCCAATTAGTATTTAACGAGTATAAGTACAGAAGGCAGTAATGGAAAGCGAGAAAAAAAGACTAAACATCAATACCAAGGAAAGAGAATCTATGGTGGTCATCAAATAGAACAAACCAAGAAAACTACAAAATGTCCTTCAGAAGTTAATGAAGGAAATCGAGAAGAAAGGATTAAACATCAACTGCAGAAGACAGAATGCCTGATTGTTAGCAAAAGGATGAACCCAAAGTGCGAACTTCAAATTGAAGATACAAAAATCAAACAAGTACAAAACTTAAATATCTGAAATATTTTTACAGATGACAGCAAGTTCGACACTGAAATCCGAAGGCGTATTGGGACAGCGAAAGATGTATTCCAAAAGCTAAGCAGAGTATTAAGAAACAGAAAAATCTTCATTACAAACAAAGAAAAGAGTACTGAACTGCTATGTCATATCTGTCCTCCTATATGGTAGTAAATGCTGGACAATCTCCTCAAAAATGAAGAAGAGACTTCAATCAACATAGATGTGGTTCTACAGAAGGATGCTACAATGAACCGAATATGCGAGTAACAACGAAGAAAATGGAAACAAAAAGGAAATTTATACTTAACACCAGGAAGAGACGATTGAAATAAGTAGAGAGGACTTGGAAAATCTGATACTCACAGGGCAGATTGAAGGAAAGAGGGACAGAGGAAAAGAACGCATAGCAGACTTAGTGGCTTGAGTAAATGGATGGCGGAACAGGGTTGAGGAGAGATAAAAAAAAACATAACATTTATTAAGAGTTTCAAATTGTGGAGAGCCATGATCGCCTACGTCCTGAGGGGACACGGCACATAAAGAAGACCTTCAGGACGTAACCGATTATGCCTCTCGACAGTTACCTTTTCTTTTCAGACTTTGGATTTCTCCATTGCGCAATCTTTCTGTCAAATAGTAGATTTCTCTACTCGTTTCCGGCTTACGACCAAATACATGGAAACACCGATTCTTTTACGATCTTCAAAGTTAAGCAACACCGATCTTGATTAGTACCTACATGGGTAACTGTAAGCTTATGCGCAAATATACTTGGAACATTATCAATCCACCTCTTCTCCCTCATCTATGAGCTAAATAGTAAGACTTGACCGGATTGACCAACGTAATTTCCCGTTATTTTCTCAATACAGAAGAATTTAAAACCAGTCATAATGGTTTGTATGTTTACTTAACTTCTGCGTCAACCCGGATTTTGTTGATAAAACTACGAAGTATTTTATTAGTTTAAACTCTGAGGTGTGTTCAACTGAACGTTATCTCGCAAGAAAAAAATAGTACGATTGTTTTAAAAAAAATGTTCACGATCGTTGCGGGTCACTGGCGACAGGAAATAGTTATAAGGTTGGATGCTGAACTAAGTAAATATTCCGCAACATAAGCGACACGCGAGATAAAATATTCAACGACTTAAGCGGCACACGTGTCGGTTATCAGTTTAAATTCTCTTTGAATTATTACGTTATTGTTTGAAAACTATGCGTCAGTTGGCATATGTACGAATCTTGGATTGTTGTAAATGAGGTTATTTTTTACCGTATGCATGAATGTTTGGATTGTTACACATGAGTTTTTTTTTTTTTTTTCGTAGTCTCCTGATCATTATTATCTCCCCAAAAAGTTCTTAAAATCTAAAAATGTTCTCTCGCTTTAGATAACCTTCAAAGGGTTGAAAAGCCGTAAAAAACAAATCAGTTACTCAATCAATATTCGTTTCCAAAGTAATCCTGACGTACACACTTTTTTACTCGGTCTGATCCTTGCCTTCTCTCCAGATTTATCGCGCTTTACAAATCTGCACTTTTGGCAAATCGGACCACGTCACAGTGTCTATAGATATATATTTCCACTCATCTATCAGGCAGGAATCTCCTATTAACAGGACATATTCTTGTCACCAACGCACAGACTGGGACTCATTTCATGATCTTCTTCTCGACGTACCACCAAGGTTACTTACTGAGTGAAAGCCGGCATCAAAGCTTTGCTTCCATCGCGGAAATACCAAGTGAAGGCACAAGCTTCTCTTTGGTTAACTCCTGTCGCTACAGTCCACAGGAAACACTTCTTCCAGATTAACCAACATAATAGTTTAGATCATAATAGACGCCTCTGTTCGTAATAAGTTTCCTAAGTCGCTGTTCGTTGGTAGAATGAAACACCATATAGTCTCTCACAAATTTGGTTCTCGTAATTACTGGCGACTATCTAAGAGTGTGTTAAATAAAGGTAAATTCTCAATTCATCCTCTCTTCAATCAAACTGAATTATTATCATTTATTGCTGATAAAACAGAATGCTTTGCTCGTAAATTCTCTTCCAACTTTGCTCTCGGCACATCATGGGTGTTTTTCAGTGATTTTCCACCTACAACGGAAACCTTCTTACACATAACTCTCTCCATAGTTTCTGCTTCTCCAAACTAGAATCCCACAAGGCTTACGGACGACGGTACCATTGCAATTGTCCTAAGGAAATATGCTCTTGAATTGGCTCCCGTTCTCTTCCAACTCTACAACTAATACTGTCAAACTCTACAACAAATACTTTGCTGATTTTCGCTTTTCAGCTTGTTGGAAATCCCCTTCTGTAGTTCCTCTCTTTAACAATTCTAGTGAACCTTCTGAACTAACAAATTATAGTCTTCTGCTTCTCTTTGGCAAAGTGCTACATGCTCTAATCAACTCCGAATTGGTTCAGCATCTCACTTCACACGACTCTTCTTTCGGATAAACAATATATGGTGGCTTTCGCTTCTTTATTTCAACCCCAGATATGTTAATGGTTATTAATGGATTCATATATCAAACTTTAGATAAGAGCGGTGGCTTTAAACATTTCGAAAATGTTTGACAGAGTTTGGCATGCTGGCCTACACAAGCTGAAGGGATTTGACGCCTCTGACTGAATATTTGATTTGATCCAATATTTCTTAACAAATTGTGTAATGAATGTCATATTGAACAACCACTCTTCACTCTTCTAATGAACTCTACTTGACCTCATGAATTTATGCATACTACGAGATTGGCAACTAAGCCTCATCGTTTTAGTGTTGAAATAGCTAGATTTAACCGCAAGTTCTATTCGAATAGTTTCTTTATCGTACTTCTCTCCTATGGAAGACTCTTCCGGTTCTTAGATTCCCTGTGACCTACGATCTTCAAAAGTTTAAATGCAAGTTTAATCGCCATCTTCTGTCTTCCTGAAACCTGTTCTTTAATTGTCCTTTCTCCTCACTAACGTCGTCTCATTTTCTTTCATATTTGGCCGTGACTCGTGTGCTTGGCATACCTTTATCAATCTGGGGGCCATACTGGGCATATTAGGATCTATATAATTGTACTCTAGCATCGTTTAGTTGGCGTGCTACTATGATCATCAGCACCACAACGAAACAGAACTTGAAAGAAGTGCGTCCCCAACTTAAAAGGCAAGACAAATAAAAAATGCTGCAAAACAAATCGGCCTTAAAAGTGAATTGCCCCAATGTTTCTAAAAAAGAATTCATAAAACACTGTGAAATTATAAGGACCTTCAAATCGAAGTAACAAAAATGTGGAAACTTAAAACCACGATGATCCATGTTGTGATAGGGGCATTGGGTATGATTAAGAAAGGTGCCGAAAATCATATGAGTAAAATTCCTGAACTCATCAGCATCTCAGAGTTACAAAAGTTTACTTTGTGAAGAACTGCTTATATCATCCGCAAAATACGCTAAATCTAAATGGAACGTCCCCAAATCTGCAAAGCTAACTCTCCTACTGGGCAATTTTTATTCATAGACCCATAAAGGGACTTGGCAATTAGGCACTTAAAGTTACTCTCTGGCAAGATGATATGATACACAATAATAATAATAATAATAATAATAATAATAATTTCTGTTGTGGTTGGAGTCATTAGATTCATGGAAAAGGGTCCGACAGACTCATTGAAGGAATTCCTCGTAGCCTATGCCTTAAAGAAATACAAAAATTATACTCACGAGTGCATTACAAAGAGTTTTATCTTAGGTAAAATGTGTGTGACCTTAGTTTGTTTTCTGTTTTATAAAAATGATCAGAGAAAAATGTCATGAAGCCATAAAGAAATGTGTATGCAACAGAAATCAAAATAATAATAATAATAATAAGAGATTTTTATTAAAGACTACAAACAAAAAAAGTGCCTCCTTATTGATATGACAGTCCCTGCTGACTGCAATGTATCATTGAAGATATTCAAAAAGCTGTCAAAATACAAGGACCTTGAAATAGAAATCTCTAAAATGTGGCACATGGGAACATCAATAATCCCTGTTGTAGTTGGAGCCCTAGGACTGATTGGAAAAGATTGCAGTAGACTAATTGAAGGGATTTCTGGAAGTTCATGCCTCAAAGAGATACAAAAAATTTTTTTGTCAGTGGAAAGTGTCATGATGCCATCTCTAACCTTAGGTCCCTGGGCGGGACCCGAAAAGAAATGTGTAAACGCCAGAAATCAAAGGAAATAAAAATAATAATAATTATTATTATGGAGTCAGGGATATTAGAATTTACATGAAATAGATTCTTTAGTAAACGTCTATAAAAACGATATTACTTTTGATATACACCAATATTTAGAAAACACAAGCCAGGACAATTATTCTCCCCCTTTATTTAAAAAAAAACAATTCACCTGGAACTTCTTTATTCTACCCACTAATTTTATTAAATATTCGAAAAATGTAAAAAAATGTATCCACACCTTTAAAGTTTCAAACATTCTATGGCATAGAGTTTTAATGCTGAACTTTAAAATTCCAGCCACCTCTTCTTTTTAAAACAACCCCGTCTATTTGAAACCCAAGTGGGAAAAAAGCTAATATTTTGAGAAAATTTTCTTTGTTAGTAATGATATTTAACTTATTTAGCATTTGATTGTAAACTCCTCACTATCCAGGTGGCAGTACTATTCATAAACCCTAGGTCTCATCTCTAACAGTTTCACTGGATTAAACGTAATTTCCTGTAAATTTCTCAATACGAAGAACTTAAAACCAGTTAAAATTGTTTATGTTTACTTAACTTTAGTCTCTACTTTCTTCGATAAAACTGGGATGCATTTTTTTGTATTTTATTACTTAAAATTCTTCATCTATGAGGTGGGTCCAACTTAACGTTATCTCGCAAGAAAAACAAGTATGAAGGTTTAAAAAAAATCCTCACTGTCGTTGGGGGTCACTGGCGACAGGGAATAGATATAAGGTTGGATGCTGAACTAAGTAAATATTCCGCAACATAAGCGACACGCGAGATAAAATATTCAATGACTTAAGCGGCACACGTGCCTGTTATCAGTTTAAGTTCTCTTTGAATTATTACATTATTGTTTGAAAACTGTGCGTCAGTTGGCGTATTACAAATCTTGGATTGTTGTATATAATGTTTTTTGTTGTTGTTGTTTTTTACTGTTTAATCTCGTTATCATTACTATCATCATAGGGGATCTGAATGCCAAGGTTGGAAAAGAACGAGAAGATAAAAATAGTCGGCAACCTCAGACTATGATGTTGAAATGAGCGGTCCAGTGTTACAGGGCAAACGATCAAGTAATCGCCAACACCTGGTCCCAGTAGCACTCAAGATGTCTGCGGATACGGAGAAGCCCAGTAAGATTAATCAGAACAATTACCATGAAAGTAAATATATAGAAAAGTCAGAGGGAAGCTATATTATCCGTAAAAATAACTAAATTCGGGATTACAGGTCATGAGCAATATTATTGCAAATTCTTCTTTGGATATGATCAAGAATCTCTAAATATATTGCAGGAGCACAAGAACGTGTGTGATAACAATATTAGAAACGTGGACGAATGATAGACTTATAAATGTCTAAAATAGATTCTAGCGAGGCGTTAAAATTAACAAGCCTTTCCTTGCCCCAGTTAACAACAAAATGTAAATCATTTTTTAGATTAGCTGCCAATTAGATCTTATCGAATCGCTCAGACTTATCATTAAGACAGGAATAAATGGTTGTGTCATCAGCATAGGTACCGAGTTGAAAACTGATGACATCAGGAGGGTCGTAGGTCCAAAGATCTTTTTTGTTATGATTGTTATTTTAATATGTCTTCTTTATTGCTGTGGTAGATTTGCTCGCGAAATTTGAGGGTTCTACGCCAGTGTTGAGATCTTGATCATTTTATATTCAAGATTAGGCGTGAATATATATCTCCGCGTGAAAAGTAGGGCTAGAAAACAACTATAATAAAAATAACAATTGTTATTGTTATTATTATTATTATTATTTTAACCGGTGAAAATTTTACGATATTCCTATTTTAATATTCTGATGAATCTTAATTCTTAAGTTAAAGATTGAGTAAGCTCATGGTGAGTTCTACGACGTAGAAATTCCCCTATCGCATCGTTAAATATTTGAGCTTAACAACTTTAACAAAATATTGCAGTAACAATCATATGGAAGCTAGTCGTTATTTTAAGAATCAGGTACAAATGAAATGATTGAAATTTACAACTTATCTATTTCACTGAAACAGAGGTTGAAAACTTCTCTCTTCCCATTTCTTTTTTTCTTTCTTTCATTTTCTCACTGAAACCAAGTAGTATCTTTATCTCTTTTCCATGCGATCAAATTAGAATAGTTTATGAGGTATTGGCAAGACATAACGGTCGTGCTAATTAACGAAGTTGGGTGACAAACATAACTATAATAATAATAATAAATAATTGTTATGTTCCAGGTTAGGACCAAGGAAGAACAACACGAACACAAGAGTAGAAATAACGAGGGTATATTACACGAAATAATAATACAAGATGTGGAAGGTGTTAGTATGACCGTCAGTCTGGTTTGGAGTGAACTACTATCGGCTCGACTTGATTCGATATTTACTTACCCCACCCCCACGAGGGAAAGATGTGGCACAAGGCCGAGTTTTACATGGGTTTACCGAGCCCGTAGGCTGGGCCAAAAAATGCCCGTAGAAACTGTAAAAACAGAAACGGGTTGGTCAACCTCCCCGAACGAGGCTCTACCCTTCGGCGGAGCCTCGTCCGGGTTCCTCTCCGCTCAGAGGCAGAGAGTTCGACCGTCAAGCCGAGCTTCTTGGCTTGATTCGTCCCTCTCTCTTGGGAGGCGAAGTATACACAGTGTTAGGAAGAGTTCATTCTGTAGTTATAGGTAAGGACCCATGACAATAATAATAATAATAATAAATAATAAATAAAAATAATAATAACAAATCACCTGCTCTACGTGGATGATTCTAAACTGTTTGCCAAAGATGATTTATAATCTAAAATATTGTGAAACGAAAGTAAATAAATTCAGTGACAATATCAAGATGGAATTTGGCCTAGACAAAAGCGCTAAGCCAATTTTGAAAGAGGGAAAATTGGTACAGACACCGACTATAGGACTTGATTCGTGAACTGCCTCGGAAAGAATTGTGCAACTATCCTGTAATTAATTGTTATGGTTCGGTTCCTTGTACCACGGTGATAGTCCAAGGTAGAACCAATAAAGAAGAACTCAAACACGGATATGTTAGAAACAGGAATATATACAGAGAAGTAGAAAAGTGTTAGTACGAACAATCAGGTTTAGTAGGGAGAACAATGTAGTTTCGACCAGTATCACTATTCCAATGTCTTGTAGTAATTGTCTGAACGCGACTCTGTTTCAGACTGCCTCTGACTCGACTGCCTGACTCGCTCGCTCTGACTGACTGACAAACTCCTGACGGACTTCTGACGGACCTCACTCCAGACTTCAGACTGAACTCCCTGCTTCCTCTCGAGGCGCAGTATTTATTACGTATGGAATAGTCCATTATGTTATTATGGGTAAGGTCCCATAACATTAATGAAACACAAACGATCCGACATACAGCAATAAAAGAAATCAGAATGTCATGGGCAAACTGCGACCCCTGGGTCACATACGGCTCGATTGGCGCGCGTAATTTCACGAGGAAAATAACGTTTATTAAAATGTTTATTTCCTTTCATTCTCACTTGTTCACTCACACACTCTTTCATATATAACTACATACATAAACAAAGATTAAGTACAATGCTTATTGAATTTTATAACTTTTCGTGGAAGATAACGTTGTCAGCATTTTAAACTATTTACAATTTTCACTAAGGAAGATCATAAGTGTAAATACCTTTTGCTTCCGAAAGAGGAAACGTTATATCAGATGTAAATGTCTTTCAACATCTGTATACATATATACCAACAATATACACACACCCAAAACATTACAATACGTCGACATCTTTCTTTGAATCCATTCTTAAAGAATCTAATTTATATCTACGACAAAGAATAGATGCTTAAAAAGATCAGCCATAAATTAGAATTATGTGATAACACGCTGAGCTAGCGTGACCACAAACATGTGAAGACATTAGAACTCCCACTAGACAGACACACATGCACAATAACGAACACGCATTACCATCCGATGCCCACTTAGACATACAAGAATCTTCACAAACTTACATACATATAGAATTCTCTATGGTTTTAATGCACGTGTCTGACTAATGAAAGCAGACCTAAACAAAACTGAAAATAATAGTTTCTATATTTTTGTCTGTTTTTCCCAATCTCTGACGAAGCTTTAATAAAAGTGAAACATGTTAGATTTATATACGTTTCAAATTTGTTCTTTATCTTATCATGGATCGATATTTGATCTGCATCTGATTTTTAACTCATATATATATATATATATATATATATATATATATATATATGAACGCAAAATTATACAAAGGTGCTCTATATATTTCTTTCCTGGCTACTTAATTAACAGATTCTTTGATGTCGGGTGTTACAAAAAAAATTATTTCGGAATCAAATATATGTAATGTATATACAGAAATCTGCACATTTACAGACACATACATATGAGGGTGTGCGCGCATGAATTCACATGTCTACTGAAAACACGCATGCTTAAACGAATGCGCGTCGATGCAAGTACTCACATACATAAATTTACAACGAGATGTGAAAGAAGAAAAAACTAATTTTACGACTCTGGCCCAAGGCCAGGATTTTAAAAGAAAAGAAAAGATATTTCACACTTGCATGGCAAAAATGTTAATTAATATATGGCAGTTATGTATATAGGTGTAACGGAGGCATTAGATAGATAGATAGATAGATAGATAGATAGATAGATAGATAGATACGATACGATACGATACGACATGATATAGAATGGTATAAAGAGAGAGAAAGAGAGGCATGCACTGAATAGATAGATAGATAGATAGATAGATAGATAGATAGATAGATAGAAGAATTGACTGAGATTGACCTAAGAAAACGAATAGTTGCTATCCCCACCTTGCATAAACATGTATTTTCCTGTTAGAAATACATTGGAATATAATTATCAATGTGAACATCTCTACGTAATAATAATAATAATAACAGAATATCAACTATAAACATCTTGGTTGTCCCCGTGGTTCAGTACAGTTTCAACATCATTAACTGGAACATAGCTGAAATTAAGTGAATGGACGCCAAAACGACAAAGCATTTAATTTTCCACCGCATACATCATACCAAAGTTTATGTTGATCGTCACTATGTGCCCAGATCCGAAGGAGGAAGAGTATTAGTTCAACTAGAACTCTCTTACAAATCTACAACAATTGGCCTTCAAAGATACCTGGAAACTACAGAAGATGAATGATGACCTGTGTCAAAGAACATAAAAGAAATAAGAAACTTTATTCAGTAATAAAGGAAGCCAACAAGTTCAAAATGGTGTTTCAAGTGGGTGAAGAAATGCAAGTAAAACATTGCATACCTACTGCAGCGGCAAAAACCTTAAAAAAAGACAGCAAAGGCAAATGCAATTGATCAGATACGGAAACGATGGCAGTATAAATATCTTCACGATCAATATTCAGCCGGTACCAAACAAACTTATGTAGACAAACCCCGTACCTATCAGAGGCTAGGTAGCGGGTTAAAAGTTGAGACCAATGGTTTTATTCTTGCTGCACAGGACCAATGCTTGCTAACTAGAAATTGCCAAGCAGACATACTGAAAATTTATATTATCCCAAAATGCAGATTCTGTGATAAATATCCAAAAGCAATTAACCATCTTATATCAGGTTGCATGATATTGGCACCCACTTAATATAAAACCTGGCATGACATAGTGGACCAATATCTGCATTGGGAAATACGCAACTTTTACGGGAAGGAAACTGCAAGAAACGTTTATGAACATTACCGTGAACAGGTTACAGAGAAAGGACCTGTAACAAATTTATGGGACTTGACAATACACACAGACAGAACAATCAAAACTAACCACACAGACATTGTGATCAAAGACCGTAAAAACAAAATGTGCCTTCTTATCAACATGGCAATCCCTGCAGACTGTAATGTATCTTTGAAGATCTTCAAAAAACTATCGAAATACAATTACCTTGAAATGCAAATCTCAAAAATGTGGCACGTGAGGACATCAATAACTATAGTTGTTGTTGGGACTCTCGGACTTATTGGAAAAGATTCCAATAGACTAATCGAAGCGATACCTGGTGGCCTATGCTTTAAAGAAATACAAAAACTTGTACTCACAAATACAGCCCCTCGCCTTACAAAATGCCTCATCTATGTAAAATATGTGTGATCTTAGGTGTTTGTTCTTGCCTTTTATCCTCAAAAAATGCTCAGTGGAAAATGTTATGTTACCATTTCTGACCTTAGGTCTCCGGTTTGGACCCGGAAAGAAATGAATATACACCAGAAACAAAAATAAAATAAGATAAAATAATAATAATAAAGCTCAACTATAATAAATAAAATGATCCTGGAAAATTGCAAGATCAACTAATAAATAAAATGATCTTGGGGAGTTGCAGGAAAAAAGGTAGAAATCTGAGCACAGTCTGGATAGATTATCGTAAAGCCTTTTGATAGTGTACCACACACTTGGATGCTTAAGGCTTTGGAAATGTGCAAAGTCTCCTTGGTGAAAGTAAATTTCCTTATATATAGTATGAAACTGTGGAAACCCACATTATACCGAAATCACACCAAAGATACTGCCACCTCCAGTTGTTTGAATATCCGTCGAGGAATCATTCAAGGAAACTCCCTGGCGCCCCTTCTGTTCTGTCTCCCCTTAATCCATATTTCGTATGAACTAAACAGTAATAACTATGTATATAAAGTAAAAAGGTAAGTATTTAATTACCTATTCTACATGGATTATATCAAACTCTTTGCCAAAGAAGACAATGAGTTGAAAGTTCTCCTCAATACTATAATATGTTTCAGTGATGACATTTCGGATTAGATAAATGTGTAAAAGTAATATTCAAGAAAGTGAGAATTACAGAAACACACTCAATAGATCTAAATTTTATCACAAAGATTACCGAACTGGAACAAGAAATCTATAATTACCTAGGAGTCAGAGAAGGAATAAAGCATCCCCAAATGGAGGAGAAAAATAAGAAAAGAATACAGCACGTTTGGTGTAAAATAACAAGTTGAATTCACAAAAAAAATATCAGTTATGAACACTTTAGCTATCCCTGTGATACAATACAGTCTGAACATAATTAATTGGACGATAATTGACATTAAGCGAATGGATGTCAAAATGAGAAAGCTTCTCATTTGCCACCGTGTGCATCATCTTAAGACTGGTGTTGAGCGTCTGTATGAGTCCCGATCCGAAGGAGACAGAGCATTAGTTCTACTAGAACTCTCTTACAAAGCTACAATAATTGGCCTTCAAAAATACATGGAAACTACAGAAGACTGGATGAGGATATATGTCAAAGAACATTAAATAAATAAGAAACTTTATTCCGTAATAAAGAAAGCCAACAACTTCAAAAGGTAATTTCAAGTGGGTGACGAAGTTCAAATAAACCATAATATCCCTACTGCAGCGGCAAAGAACCTCGAAAAGAAAACAAAAGCAAATGCAATGTAAAAACTGCAGAAACGATAGCAAGATAAGTCTCTTCATGGTCAATACTCTGCCCGTAACAAACAGGCTGATGTGAACGTAATGCAGGCAGTTTCTTTTCTTGCACTTCTCGCTTGTGGAACTCACTTCAGGCTCTATGCTTTCCAGCCAACTTTGACCTTCAAAACTTTAAATGCAATATCAATCGTTATGTACTGTCTTCTAGATTCCTCTTCTATTCTTCTCGCTCCTTAATAATGGTTCTCTTTTTCTTATTCTTTCACACTCAGTAACTCCTTGTGTCTTAGTGACTTTACTACCTTGCATTGAATGAAATGATTAACAAATACACACACACACACACACACACACACACACACACACACATATATATATATATATATATATATATATATGCAGCCAGTTACATCAGGGCTACAGGAATGTAGGATGCCCATGGCTAAGATAAAAAGACAAGCTGAAGAGCAACTTGTCAGCTGTAAATATACCTCATAAAACCCTCAAGGGCTTAGCCTTGGAGCGGGTAGAATGAAAATCAACGTGTTTTAGTGAACTCAGCAGTTTTCACTCTGCTAGCATTAATCGTCTTCAAGAAGCGAGAGCAAGATCTAAAAGGTCAGCCAATCTAACAATGAAGTCATCCCACAATCCACACACTTGCTTCATATGCGGTCTCCTTTGTAAAACACTAGCGGGTCTAAGTGCCACTTAAGATTATCGCACAAAATTTCATAACTGAATCAATTGGTTAAGTAGTCAGATCCTCATACGTCGAAACCGACGGTAGAGTTCATTATATATATATATATATATATATATATATATATATATATATATATATATACCTGTATGGGTTCGTTTGATGTGAATTCTTCCCGTCTCATCCTTTCAACTTGTATCAACCTCATTTCATCAAACTCGATTTCGCTGAAAAGAAAACATTGTGCTTTCGAGCATCATTAAACAAAAGGTATTTTGATTGATCTATTTGTATATACGCTCATGAAAGCAATATCAAAGACCTACCATGATTAACAGTTACTATGCCACCTAGTCCCACTTGAGGACCAACTAAATAGCTAACTGTCACTAAAATATCTCTTTCCTTATCACACCCGTTGAAAAACGGTATTTATGTTATGGTGTTAACTTTGGGTATTGTACATTTTACATGTACTGAAATGTCAGCACTTTGCAAATTAATCTTCCACTTTTCAAAACTATCTGCAAAATCCTCTTTCGGCATCGCCAGCAGTTGGCTCGTCACGAAAGTCAAGATCGCCCACTCGAACGGAACATGGAATAAAGCCAGTGGGTGTAGGGTGGCCATACGCGTACATTGGGATCAGATGCCAAAAATATTTAAAATTTGTTAGGAGCCCGTGATGACATTTTTGATGGCGAAAAGCCATAAGTCGCAGAGAGCCAACTTTTGTGGGGGGGGGGTCGTATGTCGGTGCTAACAGACCTGAGTTATGCTATGTTTTGCCAAAAAGCGCCTACACAAAAACATAAAAATCTATTTGCTCGGTCACTGTGAAAAGTGACGGTCAAGCAATACACGGGCTTACTTAATGGCGTCTATTTTTTTACCACCTGAGTTTCTCCACTGGAGAGTGTCTGTTTACGCATGTGCAGTAGAGTCTCCTTTGACTTGTTGCCAGTCTAAATCAAGGCCGCTGATGATGACTGTCGGGTTGGGGAGAAATTTTATTTTCAAGTAGAAAACCTGCTTCAGGCAACAATATTCCCTCGAGTTGCATTAGTTTCTCTTGAAATAAACCGGAGGTATTACGTTCGGAGCGATTCACTTATGTACATGGTAGCATGTCCGTTGGAATATAGTTACTTCTTTTAGTATTTTTCCTGCTATACAAAGGCCAAGAGCCACTCAAGCTAGAGGGTTACTAAATAAGATTGTTTTAAGAGCGTACAGAGATAGAGCAAGCCTAGCATATTATGAAGATACACAGGATAGATAACGGATGTCCTTGAGCTTGAAGAGGTTAATATTGTAATTATTGGGGAAGAGTTTTCTCAGGAATCCGTTCCACAAAGTAACAGTTCTAAGCGAAGAAACGGTCAGAATGGAACTTCCTTCCCACTAATGGAATATGAAAAAAATGAGCATTAGCCGATTAAGTGTACATGGTATGGCGAGTTCTTGCTGTGAAGGTCTGAACTGGTGGAACCAAGTGATATAGTTCACCCAAACATATGTTATAGAAATATAGATTGGCGAATGGCTAGCAAAGTTTAGCCTGTATGAAAGGGTTTTTAGTGTAGGAAATAATTCATCACCCTCAAGGGTGTGTGGAAGCTTTTAAACTCGGCTGAAAATTGAAAATTATGCAGCTCCATCCCAGATGTGCCAGCAATATATCACTTTTTGTTTATTTGGCTCTTGTAAAGATAGAGTGTGAAAAGAGTCAGTTATTTTCTGAAGTGATGCAGAGAACCAACCATTTTCCCAACATTTGTATTAATGAATCGTATATATCTTGAGGTCTGATGTGAGCTTCAGTCTCAATAGACGTTCAAGACAAGAGGCCTCATTGAGAGTACAACCGTTCATTATGACTGGAGAAGACACGGGAGTCTGCTCTATGACAATCTATGTTAGTCTCACAGTCATCTCTTTCAGAATATTCTGTATACAAGAATACTGAGAATAACATGGAGCAAACATGCGAGCAACGACGAAGTTTTAGAGAATATGTAAACAAAAAAGACACTAATAATTTAACATTAGGAAGAGACAGTGGGAATTTTTATGGCATATAATGAGGAAAGAGGGCTTGGAAAATTTGATTCACCAAAGACTGATTGAAGGGGGACAATAGAAAACAACGCATCACCTAGCTGGCGAGATTGAAATGGACGGCAAAGAATGGTTTAGGAGAGATAACGAAAAGACAAAATTTATTAAGAGTTACAAAAGATAGGAAATTGTGGAGAGTGAAGTGATACGAAGAAGAGGAACAACAACAAGAACAACAAGAACAAAAACAAGAAGAACGAGAAGAACAAGAAGCACAAGAAGAAGAAGAAGAAGAAGAAGAAGAAGAAGAAGAAGAAGAAGAAGAAGAAGAAAAAAAAAGAACAACAAGAACAACAACAAAAAGGAGAAGAATGTGCCAAAGTTAGTGCCTAATAAATATCTGTTAATTTCACTGCTATTGACACTTAAGTCCTAAAATGATGTGGTAGGATTTTTTTTATTATAAAGGCCAACCGAATCTCAACCTAAATTCTTAACCTGAAAGAAAAAGGAATAAAAAAAAAGTAACTTCTCATTAGAAACGGTTGATCCAACTGTATTGTCCACCGAACCATCCAACAAATACAAGAAAACAGCACCACCAACATCGGCGCGAACATGATCAAAATATCTAATACCACCACCAGCAGCACTAAAGTTATTGTTGCCACAAATCATTACATCAAGGTAGTTGCAAGGTGTTGCAGAAATAACGTAAGAGAAGTCGTTAGCCAAAGTAAAAAAAAAAAAAGACATGACCTTCCACACCGACAACTCTCCATTTTTTTTATTACTTTTCTTCTCACCCTCCTTCTACTAAAATACGTGGTATATCAATAACTCCATTATCACTCCTTGGAAGGATATTCAATCTGCCATATGTATAGCCTTTCTTTACTATTTCTTTCTTTTCTTCTTCCTTTCTAGAGTTCTTCTTTTTTCGTTCTTACTTCCTTTATTTTTTTCCTTTCCTTCCTTTTTTTCGTCATGCCTTTCACCCCATCCCGTTACTTTCTTCGTTCTTTTCTTTTCCCTGTTTCCATTCTTCATTATTTTCTTTCCTTTCTCTTTTTCTACATCACTTTTCGATCGCCCGCCTTCTTCATTTCTTTGTCTTTCTTTCTCCGCTTTCCTTTGTTCATTCACTCCTTTCTGTCTCCTTCCTTTCTTCAGGTCTTTCTTTCTCGTTTTTCCTTTCATCATTAATATTCGCTCCCCGCTTTACTTCCTTCATTATTTTCTTCTTTCCTTTTTCCTTTCTTATCTTCACTCTCCTTTATTCATAGCTTTCTTTCCATCTTTTTCCCATGCTTTTCTTTCCCCTCTTAACTTTCTCCATCTCTTTCGCTTCTTTTCCTTCCTTTTTCTCTTCTCTCTCTCTTTTATTCATGCCTTTCTTTCTTCTCTTTCTTTTTTGTTCTCCTTTCTTTCTTTCTTTCTTTCTTTCCTACATATATTTTCTACATATATATTCTTCCTATATTTCCTCTTTTTCATTCCCTTATTTCAACTCTTTCCTTTCTTCGCAAATTCGTTCCAATTCACTTTTTTCTTTTTTTCTTTTTTTTCTTTTTTTCAATCCCTGGTTTTCGTGTTCTCACTTTTTCGCGGTTTTTTTTTCTTTCTTTTTTTCAAATTTTGTGCTTCTGTTTAGCTGAGGACGATTTAAAAAGCTATAAATAAATATATAACAGAATTAAAAGATGAAAAAAAGCAAAAAGGGATTATTTTCATTCAAGAAAAAAATCCTGTTTTTTATTTAAAAAAGAAAATAAGTAAATAATATTGTTACAACTGAAAAGGGAATCAAAATGAAAAGAACATGGAGGATAACATTAGGTCGGGTGTTAGTCGGAAAATAAAGAATATGATACAACAGGCTTCTCACTTGGATATTGGCATGTCTTATGAGTTCACCTTTGCTATACATATCTACACACATACATGAATTTTATGAAATAACACATAAAGATAGGCGCACACAGGCATACTTTACGAAGCGAGGCTTAGACGCGGCACAAGGTAGAAAAATAAAGAACACTTAGTGAGTATCGAACTCGGTACTCAGTTGATCTGGTGAGACAATCTTGCTAACCATTACACCACGTCGAAGTGATCCCGCTGACACACACACACATACATACACACATACAAACACGCAGACATATATATAGAGAGAGAAGAGAGGAGAGAGAGAGATATATATATATATATATATATATATATATATATATATATATATAATATATATATATATATATATATATTTCCAAGAGCATAAAATCCAGGTAGAGCTCGATATACAAAACAGAGCAGGAATATAATATGATATTATAAAAAGGCCCAAACACTAATATTCCATAGCTATAATCTATTACATTGGAATCGTAATCACGACCCAATTCATCAGACACACAACTTAAAAAAAAATTGAATTTATAGGTCTGATGAATTGGATCGTGTTTACGATTTCAATGTAATAAATTATAAGCATGGAACATTAATGTTTGAGCCTTTTATATCATATATATATATATATATATATATATATATATATATATATATATATATATATATTCAGATTCATTTCTGTAGTTTACTGCTACCAGCAAGCAGAAATATTTCTTCTCCTGATGATGGCCATTTTGGCCGAAACTAGTCGAGGTTCTAAATGAAATAATAAAAAAAAAAAAAAACGAAAGAATATTAATTTACAACCCAGTGTGTCTGAAGATTTTAATTTTTTAATATTTTTTATGGTTCAATATATATATATATATATATATATAATTTCTCTTTGTCTATAATTTTTTTTACGGCTTATTAATCTTTGGCTGGACATTAAACGCAAGAAAATATTTCGGTAGTGTAAAAATTATTTTGGAAATAATAATCATCTACTGATACAAGTTTTACTAATTAACCTGTAGCCGGGGGGGAGAAGAGATGAATTCATACCTTTCCCAGTGGTATTTGCACGTTAATATAAAGGACCTTGGACCTTGGCTCTTCGATTAACAATTCCGAGCTGTTACCCATCACACCACACGCTCTTGCCATTCCCAAGTTCTCTTTTTTCGGGTTTTCAGATAAGACATTTAGCCATCTTGACACCATTTATCCGAATCACGAAAAAGTCTTTGTGTTATTCAGCTAGAAAGAGAAAGGGTTAAAATCGTTTTGTGTCAGCCTCACCCATCTAGGTTACTGACCAGACTTGACGTTGTTTAACTTCAGTGGTCCTACGAGAACCGGTGTTTCAATGTAATGTGGTCTTAAGCTTTCTTAGTGTGTAGAAACTGTCCAGATGATTATTCAACGAAAAGGTTAGGAAGAAAAACACCCATCAATACTGGAGAGCGCGATAACAGTAGATTTGAAAGTCCTATTTTCCTGAAAAATTTGTTTTAATGGAAAGATTTTATAAGTTTCACCTAACGGTAGCACTGGCTGCTTGATCAATGAATGCCGAATGTTTTCTTATAAGGAAACAGCTAATGTTACCATTGCCATTGCAATGGGATATAAGTTGTTGAGAGGTGCAAAAGTAGGTATACAGTAATAAAAAACATAATGTGCGCACAAAGCGTATGGAAACATATCAATAATAAACATATCAATAATAAACATATCAATAATTGTTATGGTCCAGGTTGAAAACTTCTCTCTTCCCGTTTTTTTCTTTCTTTCATTTTCTCACTGAAACCAAGTAGTGTCTTTATCTCTTTTCCACGCGATCAAATTAGAATAGTTTATGAGGTATTGGCAAGACATAACGGTCGTGCTAATTAACGAAGTTGGGTGACAAACATAACTATAATAATAATAATAAATAATTGTTATGTTCCAGGTTAGGACCAAGGAAGAACAACACGAACACAAGAGTAGAAATAACGAGGGTATATTACACGAAATAATAATACAAGATGTGGAAGGTGTTAGTATGACCGTCAGTCTGGTTTGGAGTGAACTACTATCGGCTCGACTCGATTCGACCCTCTCTCTTGAGAGGCGTAGTATACATAGTGTTAGGAAGAGTTCATTCTGTAGTTATATAGTTATAGATGAAAATAATAAACATGTCAATCCCTCAAATGTTCAAACTGCTTGCCCGCATCATTCACAAACTCCTCTTTACCTAGAAAACATTTATTATTATTTATTAACAAATAAAAATTACACTAAATGTATTACAATAAAAACTATGAAAATCCATTCTCTAATATGGCCAATATATTATGGCCGTGTTTGTAGTTGATGTTGTTAAAGGATATATATTTTATCTTTGATGATGAGTGCTTCTGTTATTTTTAGTAATTTTTACAGTTAAGGCGTGTATTATTTTTGTGCTTTCGATTAGTAGATATTTACTTGACCCCACCACTGAGTCAGGTTGTGACACAAGGTCAGTTTTTAACGTGGGGACCCGAATGTTTTCACTCGGGCCGCTGGTCCAAGCTGGTCTTAGCTGGTCATAGCTTGTCCAAGCTGGTCAGAGCTGGTCTAAGCTAGTCATAGCTGGTCTTGGCTTGTCCTAACTGGTCCAGGCTGGAGCCGGTCCAAGCTAGTCGTAGCCATGATACCACCAGCGCAGGGACGGATCCCTACACCAGGTAAGTATGTGCTTTCGATTAGTATGTTGCGTAGATTAAATGAAAGCGCCCAGAACACAAAGAATCATTTAGACGCTATGTCTCAGAAAGGTACTTCTTATTTGCATACAAGATAGATAGATAGATAGATAGATAGATACGAAAATGGGATTGGTGTGCCGAGTTCAAATTCACACAAATATCAGTAGAAAGGCATGAATCCAACACATCTGCCCTTGGCTATGTGATGATGGGACAGCCTGGGTTGTCTAGGTTTGGTTGAAAACCAGTCAAGGAAAAAAACATTTCTGAATTCAAAAGCTGTTGGGTATAAGGCGACCATTTCAAACTCATTAAAAATATCTACTACAGAAGCTATAGTATCTACGCCAGAAACTGCGACCCTATGCTCTACTAGTGAACGTAAAGGATCTATATATATATATATATATATATATATATATATATATATATTGTCATCTACAGACAGACTTTTCCGCTGTATCATAGCTCATCAGTGTGGCTAGACATCGGATTGCCTCAAGCCAGGATCGAAACCCGACTGATTCATCATCAGTCTGAGATTTTTTCCCTAAGCTCTCGGCAGAGAGGAAGGTGAATTTTTACGTATTTATTTCGATTAAGCATGCCAGTGACTCAGACGGGGTGCAACAGAAAAATTGTCAAAATCGTGTTGCACCATCACACAAAATGTTTAATATAAAAAAAAAACAAAAACAAAAAAACAATAAAACAACTGAGGTTCTCTTTTTCCTGGTTTTCAGATAAAACATTTAGCCATCTTGACACCATTTATCATAATAATCACTGAAAAAGCCTTTGTGTTATTCAGCTAGAAAGAGAAAGGGTTAAAATCGTTTTGTGTCAGCCTCACTATGCCTTTCCAACTGAGCAATGGTGAAAGGAAAAATATCATTCAAACCTTCAGTAATGATATTAACATTCATACTCTGGTTTCCATCTTCAAAGTCCATTCAAGAACCATCAAGAGAATGATTTTTTAAAAAAAAACTGGATCAGGAGTTCACAACAACAAAAGGGATCATCAGTGCAACTTAGATTTAAAGAGATCAATTAGAAAATATCCAAATCAATCCATAAAACGTTTGGCACATGAGAGAGGAGTGAAGAAAAACTTGAAAATGAAATGGTGCGGAAAACTTGTGAGGCACCTTCTTACACCAGGACAGAAAGTTAGAAAGGGAGGGCGAAGATCATCTTGAATAAGTTGGAAAATGTCCTGGAATAATCTTCTATATATATATATGAACGTTGAAGTCAACACTCAGAGACGACAGACAGTTTCATGCTAAACGTGATCGTCAGGCCTGATGATTGTGTTTAGCATGAAACACTGTCGTCTCAGAGTGTTTACTTCAATGTTCATTTTTATATTTACATACGCTCTATCTCTGATATTGAGCATTTTATCCCATAAATATAGCATACCTTAAAACTATATTTTTTCATATATATATATATATATATATATATATATATATATATATATATATATATATATATATAGTCCAAGAAGCATAGATAGGAGATAAATAATCCGAAATGGACTGAGACAAATACTTCATGGCGTGAAACTTGAAATGACCGCAAGGTTTTGTGTCTGACATTTTTATGTCTATTTTAATATCTATTCTAGGTTCTTTTTCTGACTGAGCATTTCTTTATTGTTCAATTTTTATTTTAAACTTTTTAAAATTATTCTTAATTTTTGTCTTTTTCTTTTCGTATTTTTAAATTTTTCAATAAATCTCTCTCTCTCTCTCTCTCTCTCTCTCTCTCTCTCTCTCTCTCTCTCTCTCTCTCTCTAGCTATACAGGGGTGAGACAAAATAATTGAAACACTTGTTTAATTCAAAGAAAATTTATTTAATATGGAATTGGTCCTCCTTTAGCCTTAGCTTTAATATGTCTAGGAATGGAATCATACAGCTTCCTGACTTCATTCAAAGGAATTTTCAGTCCTTCATCCGTTAACACCTGCTCCAGATCTTTAAGACACGACGGTGGAGGATAGCGTCTCCTAACTTGTCGCTCCAAAATGCACCACAAATGTTCAATAATAATCTGGAGAATGGCGAGGCCACTACATGTTTTCTAGCTCACTTTCATGCTCTTCATACCAATTCTTAACCACTCGAGCGGTATGTATTGGAGCATTATCGTCTTGGAAGATGCAGTCACTATCAGGTAATAAAGTCTGGGCCATTGGATGTACATGGTCTCCCAAAATGTTCAGGTAATGTTTGCTGCATGAAACAGCCTGTCGCCTCTGAGTGTTGACTTCAATGTTCACATTTATATTTATATTTACATACGCTCTATTTCTGATATTCCATAAATATAGCACACCTTAAAACTATATTTCTTCATATATATATATGTGTGTGTGCGTGTGTGTGTGTGTGTGCGTGTGTGTGTGTATAGTCATATGTGGATGACTATATATATATATTTAGTCATCTACATACAAGCCTGTTTCGTTGTATCACAGCTCATCAGTGTGGTTAGACATCCGATTGTTTCAAGTCGGAATCGAAACGCGACTGATTTTGGTATCAGTCAAAGAAAATATATTAACGCATTATATACGGATGTATACAAACGTCAGCAGCCAGAGGGCTCAATTCATTAATGAAGAGCGGTACGTATATATATATGTAATCCAAGAATAGATAGATAGATAGATAGATAGATAATCCGAAAACGCTAGCGATATAAACATTATTATTATTTCAACTTTCACACTTTAAGTTGGCTTCATAGCGTGAAACTTGAAATGACAGTAACTGTGTCTCTGATTTTTTTTTTTTTTAAATTTCCGAAGATTATTCTGCGCCAATTCTCAAATGAAAAGAGCCCAACTACCTTAAAAATCAGTAGATGAAGCTTTATTTTTTTAACCTGTGCACGAACATTGGCCATTGGAACCGTTGTAAAATATGCAACTCTCAAAGCACGAAACTTAATAAGTAGGTAAGCTGCTTTTTGCTACAGGTGTGGCGAAAAACGTGACGTGTAGGCGGGCGTTCTTGGCACCCTCTCTACATACATATGATTATATACTCTTTTCGCTGTTTGTATACTCATGTGTACAATGTGCTTGCTTGTTTTATTAAATACAACCATGTCGATGTAACTTAGGATATAAAAAGAGAGACACCAAAAACAAAGACGGCAAAACTTTCATTCCATTATGTGTTTGCATATAAAGTTACTCGGCAGATTCTAGTGATGAAGGATTCAAAAATCACTTGGGGAAGATATTAGAATAATCCAGTAGTCTTTGCAGGAACCAAACATCCTGTATACGGATAGAAAAGGAATTGAGCATAAACACAAAAAATAGAAAGGGACGTCTGACAAGAAGGTGTCTTCTCACCGGATATAAGCGAGGTGATCCGAAGAGAACTAGAAGTCCTATCGGGATTTATTATCGGTAGGCCCAATGTTAAAAACATGAAATATACAGATGTCATCATGTTAACAAAAAAAAAAACAGAGAAATAAAACGGAAGGAACTCTTAGACAACGATAATAAAGGAAAGCAAGAAGAAAGGACTAGCCGTTAATTGTAAAAAGACAGACGTGACACTGAAATCCGAAGATGCATTGAAATAGCAAAAGATGCCCACAAAGGCTAAACAAAGTGTTAAGAAACAAGAATATTTTGTTGTTAATAAAGGAAAAAGTGCTGAACTGTTATGTAATATCAGTCCGCTAATATGTCAGTGAATGTTGAGCAATTTCCTCGACGCGAAAGAGAAGACTTTTGAGATAACAGAGAAGTTGTTCTATAGAAGGATGTTGAAAATATCATAGACGAAGTATGGGGACAACGAGGATATTCTAAGGAAAATGAAAACAAAAAAGACACTTCGACTTAGAATCACAGAGACAATTGAAATCTCTGGAATACATAATGATCTTAGGACATTGACTAATAGATATAAGAAAAACTAATTAAAAAGCGTAATTTGTAATTTTTGAAATTTATTTTACAAAATTTGGCAATATTCTTTGTATCGAAAATTAAGAAAAATAATTTTTAATTGTCTGGTTTGGTTTGGTTTGGTTTGTTGTGTTTTAAGGCATATCAACCTCAATGGGTTATTTTAATGCCGACAAAGTTTTTATTGCTGGTAATATTTTGTTTTGTCAATAATCTATTTCTGGTAATATTTTTTTCCTTCAAAAATGTATTGCTGGTAATATTTTTTTTCAAAAAACTACTGCTGGTGATATTTTTTCAAAAACGTATTGTTGGTAATATTTTTTCTTCAGAAATTTATTGCTTATAATATTTTTTTTTACAAAATATTCCTGGTATTAAAACCAATTTTTACCCCAGTTTCGAGGTTAACTATTTGCCCATATCTGGGACCCTAACAGGTGCTACCACCCCGGGTCAGGGTGAACCTAGGAACACCAGCAATTAAGAGGTGGTTCCACGCTCCTCAAAACCTTCTGATCAGATGCCTTGCTGCTGGACAGAATTTATTGTCTTACCCAGGACGCGGATGTAGTTTATCGGCATACCCAAGACGGTTAATTGTCTGGAATTAATGCAACTGTTGCTGACAAAATAGTACTATTAAAATACAATGTATATTCATTACAATTAATTTACATCGGAAATTAAATGAAATTAAAGAAGAATTAAATTATTAGAATTCAGCAATGAATGGAAATATTACTGAGCACATCATCTTTCAGGACGTGAGCGAGAATGGATGTCCACAAATTCATATCTTTATAGTTCTAAATAAATTTTGTCTCTTTACTCTCCCCCCCCCGCCACTCCCTGTACTGTAGTCCATAAAACATACTCATTAGGTAGATTACTCCATGTTTTCTTTTGTCCCTGCTGCCTTCAATATACCTTTTGAGAGTTAAATTCTCTAAGCCCTGTTTCCTCATTATGTATTTAAGAAATTTCAACTATCTCTTTCTGATTCTAAGTACTAATATCTTTTTTGAGTCCATTTCTCTTAAAACATCCTCGTTGTTCACATGCTCAGCATCCTTCTGTAGAAACATATTTCTGATGTCTCAAGTCTCCTCTTCATCTGTGAGGAAATTGTCTGGTTTGCAATACCATATAGGCGGTATTACATAGCAGTTCAGTACTCTTTTCTTTGTTTCTCTTGCTTCAAGTCTTCTCTTCATACGTGAAGAAATTGTCCAGCATTCACTACCATATACGTGGATTGGTATTACATAGCAGTTCAGCACTCTTTGTTTCTAAAGAATTATTCCGGTTTCTTAAGACTGTATTTGGCTTTTGGAAGGTATATTCCACGACTCTACTGGAATTGTGAAAAAGGACTTCGGGTCTCGATGTCACTTTTTCCGTAGTCTGTTAAAACACTTTCGGGATATTTAAAATTTATAACTTGCTAGATTCTGACGTCTCCAATTCATTCCTCGCAGAAATATTCTGAATATTTAAAATTTTCTTTTTTTTAATTTCCATATTCTCTCAGAATGCATACGATAATGGCTCTCCACGGTTTCACTTACTTTAACATCTGCGAATTGCCATAAGTTCTTTAATAGTTAGCGAAGTGATTCCTGTTACCTTGTCCTCAGGATTTTGAATTCAGTGTTGTCTTTCTCTTAGACTGAGTGTCATCCAAGGCCAAAGTTATTGTTTATTTATTTCCTAAACAAAGACATTAGATAAAGGGAGTGAAGATTTTTTAAGTGCACAAATACAGGATGTAATAAAAAACGGGAAATCAATACGCAGCACCACATTTCCAAGGCGAAAGTTCAGACTGCGAATTTTGTAAATCAGTAATTGGAAGCTAGCCATTGTCGAAACTCGATCGCCGATATCTGGCATAAAAGGCAAATTCTCGCACAGAGAAGGCCAGCAGAGAGACTGTATAATTAAAGCGTTTTTCTTCGACGATTAGCCGCCCACACGCATAAACATCAAATGAATCACTTGGCATGGCGGTCTACTTCCTTGCCGAAATAATCAACTTGTGCCAGAGATCAGTGTTCCAGCCGATCTGAAAAGCCAGAATATTCAATACTGATTTCCTAGGCACCCCTCGCAAGGTTAAAATAACAATCATTTTCTCTCCGCTTGACCTTTTGATTTATTAAGCTATATAACCAAGACACAAAGGTCAATTTGAACTGCACGGTAAGATTTATTTGTTTGGGAAAGGTATTAGATTATTGACCCAGAACTTATACAATGAGTAAACCGTCTGAATAAGGATTAGCCACACAAAATAGAAAGGAGCAATAGACAAGGATGGGTCTTCTCACCGGATTTATTCAACCTTTAGAGTGAGGTAATCATAAGCGAACTAGAAGTCCTACAGGGATGTACTCTTGATAGGCACAATCTTAAGATATGCAGAAGGCACTGTGTTTATGATAGATATAGAAAGAATATCTCCTACAGAATGTGGCAAAGGAAAGCGAAAAGAAAGAACTAACCACTAATTGTGTGAAAACATAATGTATGTTTGTAAGCAATAGAAACAGTCTATGGTGCGAGCTACCAATTGGAAATGTGAAACTCAACCAAGTAAAGAAATTTAAATATCTGGAAAGTATTTTAAAGATGGAGCAAAACGTGGCACAGAAATCCGAAGGCGCATTGGAATAGCGAAAGATGCCTTCCGAAAAGCTAAGCAAAGTATTAAGAAAGAGGAAGATTTAATTAGAAAAAAAAATAGGGTTGAACTACTATGTAAATACCATTTCTCATAGACGGCAGTAAATGCTGAAGAGTAGATGTGGCAAAGACATAATTCTATAGAAGAATGCTTGAGAATACCATGGACGGAACATGTAAGCAACGGGGAAGTTTTGAGGAAAGGCTAATAAAAAAGAATACTTAAAATCAAAGAGAAATAATTAAAATTTCTGAGACACATAATGAAGGTTTGGCGAATTTGACACTCACAAGATCTATGGAAGGCAAAAAAGGGAAAGCGCGTGTAATCCACTTGTGTAAATGGATGATAGAACACGGAGTGGAATGGATAATAATAAGACAATTATTTCTAAGGGCTACAAATGATAGGATGTTGTGGAGAGCCATGAAACAGCGAGTAACACACAAGTATAAATGGATGGCACAACAGGGAGTGGAAGAGGTAATACAAACATAATTATTGTTAAGAGATAAAAATGATAGGAAGTTAGGAAAAACCATGATCATCAACGTCCTGAATTATGCTTAAAAATACGGTGGTTGGAACATGTAATTAATGGGGAAGTTTTAAGGAAAATTGAAATAAAAATTAAAATCAAAAAGAGGCAATTGAAATTTTTAGGACAAATAATGAGAGTTTGAAGAATTTAACACTCCCAAGGGCTATTGAAGGCAAGAAAGGCAAAGAGAAAGAGCGAGTAACCCACTTGTGTAAATGGATGGTAGAACACGGAGTGGAATAGATAATAAGACAATTATTGCTAAGGGCTACAAATGATAGGGAGTTGTGGAGAGCCATGATCGCCCACGTCATGAAGGAACACGACACAGAGAAGAAGACTATGTTATGTCTACTTAATAACATGTATCGCTGCGTATGTTTACTGTCTGCAACAGTGAGAAGAGTCAATAACATTCTCAATATTTTCGGCAACTGACACCCTTTACATAATGAAACAGACCAGAGTTGCTTACTCGTAGGCCCTTGCCTCTGTACCAGAAAAGAGGATCAGCAGTCCCGGATTGATATGACAGCGACGATCAGATCATTCCAGCAACTGGTGTGTTATGCGACGATAGGAAACAAATACGCCTAATCAAGACTGGCTCTATGAAGATAAATATATATTTGTGCGAAATCAGCAGTAGTCGGAGTTAACGACCGTGATGTTTTGACCGATCCATTCTTCGGCCTTTGCCATGTGTATAATCTGTAAAAAAAATATATCTCTTCAGAAAATGGTGACATAATATATTCACTAATATAGGAGGATTGATATTACATAGCCAGTTCAGCACGCTTTTCTTTGTTTTTCTTGCTCCAAGTCTCCTCTTCATCTGTGAGGAAAATGTCCAGCATTCACTACCACATAGGCGGGTATACACTATAGCCCAAAAATTTAGGGGTCACACCTTGAATTTTGATGGCTGTGTGCCTTTTTCAAAACTAATTTACTAGCTCACTTCAGGACGTCCACTTCCTGAATGGTTTTATCATATATTCAATAATAATAATAATAATAATGAAATTAACCCATTACTGTGTAAAGTTTTCTTAACGACTTTTTCCTTAATCAACCTTGCTGGCTAATGACTTATTTTAAATTTTAATTAACCCCTTTCCTCAAAAATTGGATGTCATGCACGAATGTGCTAAATAGTTTCAGCATTCCAGCTTAGTAGGAGTCAATTAAAGAAGTTACGAAACATACTAATTATTAAATCCAGAGGGTGACCTAAAGTTTTGGCCTATAGTTTACGAACCAGATCAGCCCAGTTACTCAGAATAAGTCTTTTCCCCCATTCATATACCCATATATAAATGTTATAACGAGGGAGTTCTCCTAATGTCTTCGACAAGCAAAAAAATAAACAATGATTGAATTTAATCTTGTCTAACCCATGACTGAATGTATAGAGCATTAGCGTTCTGAGCATTAGACACGAGCATCGAATCTCAAAATTGTGGATTAATTTAAGAAATTGAGCTTGATATTATCGTCTTCGGAAGACGATCCTAGCCTGTGGCACCATTGGGAAGAGTCCGAAAACCATATCACGGATTGACCGAAACTTTGTGAATGAAATGAGGTAGACTAGGCTGTTCGGAAGTCGTTAATCGTTGTGTTAATGAGAAAATCTTAATTCTTAACTTTAAAAAGCGAACATTCCCCTCAACATTCTGGCCACTCATGGGAATGTTCAGACATGCAAAAAAAAAGAAGCAAAGTGGCTGAAATTCTTAACTCATGTCAGTTGCGCAGTCTGCTACTGGCGAAGATAGACACCATCTTTCTTTAACATGCACCTATTTGGTTTGGTTTTGTTTGGTTTGGTTTGTTTTACGGAATATCAACCTCAATGGGTTATTTAATGCCGACAACTTTTTTTTTCCTGGTAATATTTTGTTTTGTCAAAAATGTATAGCTGGTAATATTTTAAAAAATGTATTGCTGCTAATTTTTTTTTCAAAAACGTATTGTACATTATTCGGACAATTGTCCTCATCTTTGTCGCCATATTTATCACAACGTTTCGGCCATTGTATGCTCCGGCCTTCTTCAGGTGGTTGGAATGTCGAACTGAACTCTCTATTTCGCTCACTGGGGTAGACTGTTCGATTTCCAAGTGCCATGTTTGATGGATGTCAGTTATCAGTTATCTCCTGTTAATTTCCCTCTGAAAGTTCTCCACTCACACTCTTTGGGTCTTGTCACTGGATCTAACCAACTCCTTTATCCACTGTGCCATGTGTCCTTGAGGACATCTGGGTATGAATTTCTGGGTATTATAAACCAAATGTCTTCAGCAACCATTTTTACCAGAGCTCATATTGTAACTTTTGTTGTTATCATTGCTTTTCTCTGGCACTCCTTATTACTGGTTCCCATATTGTATTTATTTCTATGCTTGGTCGGCTCAGGAGATTTTTGTGGCCTAGCATATGTGCTGATTCCTTAAGTTTACGAATTTTCCAATGGTGTTCCCTATCTATGATCTCAACATGATCCCACAGAGGGCGGTGATCTCCCTTCTCTCTCCATATGTGGTCAGCCACGCCTGATTTTTCTACCTCCCCTCGTGTTACAGCTTTCTGGTGTTCTTGAAGCCTTACCTTGAGGAGTCGGCCTGTCTTTATATTCCTTTCCGCAGCTGCACGGGATAGCGTACACAGAGTCTTTAGTTATGTTCTCCTCTATGGGAGGGTATTGCTCGGGAGAGATATCTGCGAAGTGTCGTCAAACTTTTGAAGGTTGTCCTGATGTTATATGGCTGAAACGTTGTGATAAATATGGCAACAAAGATGAGGACAATAGTCCGAATAATGTAAATAATGTACATAATACCTCATCTCAGAAATATAGACAAAAACGTATTGCTGGTAATATTTTTTTTCAAAAATATATTGTTGGTAATAGTTTTTTCTTCAAAAATTTATTTCTAGTAATAATTTTTTACAAAGTATTTCTGGTATTAAAACCTATTTTTTACATTTTTATAATGCTTTTTACCTCAGTTCCGGGGCTAACTATTTGCCCATAGCTGGGACCCTAACAGGTGCTACCACCCCGGTTCAGAGTGGACATGGGCACACCAGCAATTAAGAGGTGGTTCCACACTCCTCAAAACCTCATGATCAGAGGCCTTGCTGTTGGACGTAGTTTATCGTCTTACCCTGGACGCGGATGTAGTTTATCGTCATACTGAGGACGGGCACCTGGTTGTTAATCTAGTATAGATCGGCTCTTTCAATGTTCTCACTTTCCATCAGTCTTCCCTAGCAAATAATAGTTATGGCACAATCCACAAGTGATTAGTAATAGTTTGTTTTGTTAGAATATTTCCAGTGCGAGTTGTCTGTGTGAATAAGTTCTTTATTGGGTATAATTCCAGTTGTCATCCAAGGCTATAGAGCCCGGTCTGTCCTGCTATTTACTGGGGCGGAGAAGAAGAAGAGGATTCATACCTTTCCCAAGGGTATTAGCACGTAAGTGAATGTAATGGATCCGGCTGGAATTCGAACTCAGATCTCCGAGACACTATCCACTACTCCACCCTGCCTCCTCACTTAACTAAAATGAATTGTTTTTAATTCTTCGTTAATCTACGAAAGGATGGTTCAAAGGCAAACAACGACACCAGAAGAATTCCGAAGTCAGATTAAATTAAATTTATACTGTACCACCCCCTATCTCTCTTTCCCTCCGCCTCTCTCTCTCTCTCTCTCTCTCTCTCTCTCTCTCTCTCTCTCTCTCTCTCCGTCGCTCTGCCTTTCTCTCACGTTTTGTCTCCTACTCTCTACTACCGACCCGACTCCCGAATATTGTTTCCAAACATTAAGTACTTTCTACTTACAGGCGATCCATTCATGGGCAGGTAACCACGGTGACTTGATTACTTGTCTCTCTTACACGCTACTTTCCTCTAACACAAGCGTTCTATCCCGATTATCCTTCCCTTGACTATACACATCTCCTAATTCTTAAAATAGCAATGTAAGTGCACCATCTTGCAGAACAAGCAATACCCTTACCAGTACGATTTTGCCTTTTTATGCAGTTAAAAATAGAATTATTCTGAGCTATGTGGAGGCTGTTTTTTCAATTCTCAACAACTTCAGTGCAGCTGTCTCCACACAGTGCGAAATTGTTCGAAGTGATATATAGAGCACGAGCAGTTGATGTAACGCACGAGGACAGCGAAGGTACAATTAATTAGGCAAATACATCATTCACTCTAATGATTATTTATATAACACGTAGGATATATTAAACAAATGCATCGAAACTTTCATTCACTCTTATGATTACATGACTTAAGTAATTTAAGCGCAGTACTAGATTGGCGGCAAGGTCTCATTAATTTACAGATGAATTGGCTAGATGTAACCGTAAGTTCTATGCTAACAGTATCTTTTCTCGCACTTCTTGCTTATCGAACTCTCTTCAGGCTCCATGCTTTCCAGTCAACTTTGATCTTCAAAAATTAAATTACAATGTCAATGTTTATCTACTGTCTTCTGAATTACACTTTTATTGTTGTCGCTCCGTAATAATGTTTCTCTTTTTTCTTGTTCTTTGACACTCTGTAACTTCTTAGTGGTGTTATTGCCTTGCCTGTGATGAAATGCTTGGACATGAGTAGAGGCTTACACCTTGTTTCTTGTTTAGGAAGGGGTTTCCGGTACTCTCTCTCTCTCTCTCTCTCTCTCTCTCTCTCTCTCTCTCTCTCTCTCTCTCTCTCTCTCTCTCTCACTGGCCTCTGTATCTCCAGTTGCCTTGATCTATCCACTACTCTTCTCCTCATCCTTTCTTCTATCACTCCTATCTGACCTTGCTCCAAATTTTCTGTAACCCCTTGCGTCCTAGTGGCTTTCCGCCTTGTTTGGGGTGAAACGCTTAAAAAAAAAAAAAAATATATATATATATATATATATATATATATATATATATATAGTTAGTTAGTTTATGCCAACTTAGGTAACCCGTATGGGTAGACCTGAGGAGGATATATATATATATATATATATATATATATATATATATATATATATATATATATATATATATATATATATATATATATATATATATATATATATATATATATATATTTAATAATATAACTTTGTTCCCTCAACGGTATCATAACTGATCAGTCTTAACTCAGCACCTGAAGACTGCGTTGTGTATGAAACTCAGAGTTGTGCTACCGGTGAAGAAAAACTGTATATCTATTATTAATATATAATTTATAGCTGTGTTATTTTACATCGATCACTATTTTATTAACACCAGCAGTCAAAGGGCTATATATATATATATATATATATATATATATATATATATATCGCACATTGACTGCTGAATTGTATTCCTGATCAATCAAAATTCGTAAATAATTATATAGGCCACACTACGACATGTTTGACACACAGACTCGCTCTACACCTTTCTGATCATAGCTCAATTAGATCTCATTTAAATATTCATGGAGACCTACCGGAGTCTATTCGTAACATACTTGTTGACAACACTAATATAATAGCGTCATCTACATGCAAAAAATGGCTAAAAATAATGGAAACCTTATTAAGAAAAATAAAAATCATTGCTTAATAATATCAGCTATGAACATGGACACAATATCTTGACCGTGTTTTGAAAAATGAAAACATTGTATAAATACATACATGCAACAAACTATTTCTTATTTAACAGTTAAAATATTTAATCATTAAAAATGGCTAAATGTATAGCCGAAAGCGCTCGAAAAAAAGAACAATCGGACAGTTTTTATATAATTTATCATCTGAAAAGAAAAATTTTTAGATCGAATGAGAAATTGTATAAAAAACTAAGTCAAAGCACCTTGTCTGTCGTATTCAATGAAATGTGCATATATATATATATATATATATATATATATATATATATATATATATATATATACAATTCCTTCATGGGAATTTAATAGATAGATAGATAGATAGATAGATAGATAGATAGATAGATAACAGGTAGAATTTATTAAACAGTTATGTCAAAAATTTTATCCAATCTAATGATTACATATATGAGTAGTAGTACTGATGAGAAAGATACATTGTAACGGGACTCAGTTGGGGAATAAGAAGGCTCCTCTTGACATAACGCAGCATGTCTTGTCACGACAGCATCTTGTATTTGAAGGAAGAAAGAAAAGAGAGAGAGGAGTTTGTGCCGTTTCCTTTTATATTGATTTATCCAACGCCATCTGCTGGACGTTAAGAGAAATCTCCCGGCTGAAAAGTGTAGTTATTTCAACGATACTCTCTTCAATTTGGAACAATGTATTTTGCCAATATGTCGAAAATGTTATAGTGTTGCCGTTCTTTGTAGTACGGCGAATATTGCATTGGACTAGCAAAAGATACTAAGCAAAGTTCTTAAAAACAGAAAAATTCTGTTAGAAAGAAGAAAAAAAAACTACTGGATTTCTACGTGATATCCATATGGCAGTGAGTGCTGAACAATCTCCTCACAAATGAAGAGAAAACTGAAAGTAGCAGAAACGTGGTTCTACAGAAGGATATTGAGAATATAGAGCGAGTAAGTAACGAGAAGGTCTTAATGAAAATTGTAACAAAAAGAAAACATACCCAGAATCAGAAAGAGAGAGCTGAAATTTTTTGGACACATAATGAGGAAGGAAGGCTTGGAAAACTTAACCCTCACAGGGCATATTGAGAGTAAGATAAGGGAGGGCAGTGAACCACGTACCTGACGATCTTGTATGAATGGATGGTGGAATGATGGTAGGAGGCTTATCAAAGGGAGGGGAACTATCAACAAGGGACAGGAGGTTTTGGAGAGTCATGATCAGCCATGTTCTGAAGGGACGCAGCAGAAAGAAGGAGGAGGAGAAGAAGAAGAAGAAGAAGAAGAAGAAGAAGAAGAAGAAGAAGAAGAAGAAGAAGAAGCGAATCTTCAACCATTCCACCATAATCACAAAACACGTGATGCAAACAGGTCACTGTGATACCTTATCGCAGATGTTTCAGGCAGGTAATAGAATTTCAGGCAGGTATTTGTGTCAGCATGAGCTCGTTTAACTTGAATAGGGAGGGGGTCTGTAAATCATATATACCAGGCACCCTCTCTCTCTTTCCCTCTCTTTCTCTCTCTCTCTCTCTCTCTCTTACTCTTTTTCTACTTATTCTTACTGTTTCTATATATTTTTCTTATCTTCTCTTTTACCTTTCTGCTTTTCTGTCTTCCCTTTCTCTACTTTTCTCTCTCTCTACTTTTTCTCATCACTGCCCCCCTCTGTTCTCATTTTCTTTCTCCTTTCTCACTCTTTTCTCTCGTTTTCCTTTCTCTCCCTCTTCTTTCTTTCCCTTTTACTTTTACTCCACTCATTCTCTCTCTATTTCTCTATTTTCCTCTCACTTTTCTCATTTTTGCTCCTCATACTTTACTCCTTTCTGCTTCTGTATTCCCTCTATTTCTCTTTTCTCTCCTTTTTCTTTCCCTCACTTTTCTCTTTTCTCTCTTGCCTTTCTCTCCTCCTCTTTCACTCTTTTCTCTTCTTTATTTCTTTTTTCTTGCTGTTCGATTTCATTCATTCCGATTTCTCTCTCTCTCTCTCTCTCTCTCTCTCTCTCTCTCTCTCTTGTCTTCTGACTTTTCCTCTCACTTTACTTTCTTTGTCTTTTCTCCTCTCTGAGTCGAGAAAAGAGCAGTAATGAAATAGCTGAACGCGCGCGCCCCAAAGCAACGAATTCCTCTTTTCGTCCAGCCGATTACGTACCTTCTCTCCTGTCTATTTTACTCACCCCCCACACACACACACTGACTGGACTCACTCACTCACTCACTCACTCACTCCTCCTCCACTCACTCACTCACTCACTCACACACTCACTCATACATTGGTTTTCGAAGCTGTAAATCACCTACTAACAAGATGGCTTTTTGACTCTTTTTTGATTTCTTATTTAAGTTCTCAAATAAGTTTTCTTCCATTCAATCTTTCTCTATATTTTAAGATTTTTTGTCTTTTGCATTCTTTGTTTGTTCCTTTCTTTCTTTCTTTCTTTCTTTCTTTCTTTCTATATCAAGTTATATCCATTTCTTCTGTCTATATGTCCCTCTCTCTATCTCTATCTGTCTCTCTTTCACGTACACACACACACAAACGAACTCTTTTCCTGTTTTCTCTTTCACTTTTTCGTCTTTTCATTCTTACTTTCTGTCATCCCCCTCTCTCTATCCTGCTCACTTCACTCAACCACCTGACCATCCTGCAAAACATTGGCCTAGTGGATATCAATCTATGGTAATCGTGTCATCGTTCCCACGTTCAGGCAGCGAAATCAACAAAATCTGTTTTAATAGAATAAGCCGAAACAACTTCACTAGGATGAATTAAAGAGAAATAACTGAGTTATCTCCCCTGACATGGTTATCAGATTGAGAACAATCTACCCAGTGGACTGAAGAAAGAGTTCAGTTTGAAATTCCCAGGATGTTGACAAATACAACAGGCACCTGAAGAAGTCCGGAGATTACAACGGCCAAAATATTGTGACTATAACAATCAAGACAGAAACATTTAGTGTTTATTTTTTATATTTAACATTCATCTAATACCGGGCTCAGATTCAGAGTAGAAGTTTACATTTTAAAATGATAAGGACGAATGAGATGTGTGGTATGAATAAGAGTGTATGTGGTGCGAAGTGAAGATTATAAGGATAAGATTGATAGATAATGATTAACACTTGAATCGGTTCAGAGGATAGCATTCAAGGGAGCACCCACGCAGGAGTCTGTTCCACAAAGTGGTAGTTCTGGCAAAAATAATGCTGAGTGAATCTTTCTTGTTACTTTGGGAAAACAGAGGGAATAAGGCTTGCAAAGTTACGTGTATGGGTAAGAGACGTCAGACTTCCGACACAAGCATGAGTAAACTCTATGAAGGCGGAAACAGCTCCAGCCCAGGTATGGTAACTATATTAATAATGATAATTCCTAATCCCTGTATTAAATAAATTTCCGAACCTTTCTGCTACTATGGTTTCTCCCATGGATCTTCTGGTAATCGAAGACGGTCTTTCCTCTGTTTAACGTAAATACTCGTGTATAAGTCGACTTTATGCATGGCGCGATTCCTGAATTTTTTTTCCATGAATTTTAACCCCTCCAGAAAAAAAATTACCTGTGTATAGTACAACTGGTCACAGAAAATGCATGATTTATAACCTCTTATGAACATGACCTGTGTATAGTGCCACCCTTAATTTTTTAGTAAAAACTGATTATAAAAACTCTATACTCAAGTATATATGGGTGTTTAAATAAGCTTTATATATATATATATATATATATATATATATATATATATATATATATATATATATATATATATATATTACAAATTATATTCATAAATTAGATTCAAACTGATAAAGATGCTACCGTAACTGTCTTTTACAGTATTAAAAGAGTACTGTTGGCCGGGTAAACAAACTGTTATAGCTTAAAAGATTCTTAATATGTTCTCTATGAATGTGTTAATAAATACAGTATTTAACTTATATTACTTATATTAAATCCCTAAATTGTTTGTAAAAAAAGTTAAATATTTAAATTGCTAGCAAGCATCAAATTAATTTCTTCGGTTTTTTTGAGACATCTAAATTACTATCAAGCATTAAAATCTATTCTTTATATAAATTGCTAAAACCCATTTACAGCCTCTTTCTCTTTACTTCCCTCTCCCTCGTCTTTCTTTTTTCTTTTTCCTTTTTCTTTTCTCTCTTCTCACCTCCCATTTCAATACATCACTTTTGTTAAGTTAACCGTTTAAATAGGTCATGGTCTGGTCACTCCTCCTCCCCCAATACTAAGTATGATTGAGAGAGATATTAAATTTAACCCTCCCTAAACTCTACCGTGTATCTCTAACTACTCCTATTACACTCTCTGTTAAATTACAAAAACTACCCATCAATTTTCATTTCATTTTTCATTTCATTTTTGGAAGCGCTATCTGATGATCCAGCGTCCTTTAAAAGGGCTCTGGTGAAATAAATTATTATAATACAACCTTAAAGTGGTCTGTTTTTCTTTTATATATATATATATATATATATATATATATATATATATATATATATATATATATATATATATATATATATATATATATATATATATGAATTATTCACACAAAACTAATGCAAAGGTTAATGATTTAAATGGCGAGACATCCATCTCGCAAACAATTCAAATAGTACACAAAAACCTCCAGATCCGTTATGAATGAATTGATCCTTGTTTATATAAATTTCTGCCGTATTAGTTGTTATTTTTAAAAATTTTAAATCAAACTCAGCGTTGCTTTGGCGCGTTCAAAAACCAATATCTCATTTTCAATAGCATTTCGGATACAATACACATATATTTTCGATGTCCTCTTATTACTAAGAGAAAAAACAAGAACAACATCTATTATATACCTGAAGATGTCTGTAGGAACAGACAAAAGCTTGTAGTAAAAAATAACAACTAATACGGCAGAAATTTATATAAACAAGGATCAATTCATTCATAACGAATTTGGAGGTTTTTGTGTACTATTTGAATTGTTTGCGAGATGGATGTCTCGCCATTTAAATCATTAACCTTTTTTGCATTAGTTTTGTGTGAATAATTCATGTATTTGTAAATTGATTGCACGTTTATTGTAATATATATATATATATATATATATACCGTCTGTAACAGGAGTAGAAAAGAAATTACACATTCTATTAACGAAATGTTTTTCTACCCTGGTTAATAATTTGCCAGAAATCTCCTTTCCTGCTTGCACGCTGTCATTATTTCAGATCTCTAATCTAGTAACATATTCGAATTTGAGTATGTTACTATAGCCAACTTTTCCGCCTGCCATAATCAGGACACATTTTTCTTCCAAAGCCAAATTGTGCGTCTTCTTCATCATGTCTCATTTTATAACATGTCTTTTGTTTTCTTCTTCTTCAATGCCCTAAAAATATTTTAATATCTCTGAAGTGTCTAACAGAGGATGGAAAACGCGACACCAAAATCTGAAAGCGTATTGGAATAGCGAATGATGCCTTTCAAAAGCTAAGCAATGTTTAAAAACGGAAAAAAGAACGTTGTAAACAAAGAAAAGAGTACTGAACTGCCATGTAATAACGGTGCTCATGTCACGTAATATCGGTTTATATGACGACGAATGCTGGCCAATTTTCTCAAAGAGATCTGAGGCAAAAGAAATGTGGTTCTACGGAAAGTTGCTGAGAATATGATGGAATGATAGAATGAACATGTGAGCAGCGACGAAATTTTAGAAAAAATGGAAACAAAAAAAGAACACGTATACTTAGCATCAAAAAGAAACAGTTGAAATTTCTAGGGTATAACCTTCCTAACGAGCTTGAGTCAATGATTGATAAGCAATGATTACGAGAGATATCAAAAAGGGAGACTTTACTAACAGCTGCAAAGGATAGGAAATTGTGGAGAGCCGTGATCGCACACGTCCTGAAGGGACACGGTGCATAGAAGAAGAAGAATCCCATGCGTTGCTATCATGGTTTGTGCTGTTTTTATATTTCGCCAGATTAAAGGATTGTAAAATCTTTTTTTGAAGGCTCATTCAGTAGAACCAATATATAGCTTTTCGGGTGTTTTTTTTTTTGTTTTTTTTGTTTTTGTTTTTTTGGTTGGGGGTGATTTTACTGTGGCTCTATATACAACGCTTTCCAACATGCCATTTATCCTCAAGAGGACTCTTTGTAGAATCTCTATAATTTCACTTCTTTTTGCTTATTTTTTTCCTCTTATGCTCAGCTTTCTGTTGTTGTATCCCTTGATGTTCAACATGCAACTATAGTTTATTTTCACTATATTTTTGTTACTTTTACAACATTGAGTTTTTGGAGAAATGTTTATTTAATAATCTGAGAAAAACTATACGAATTTTAGTTTTTACTTCTAGATAAGAGGGGATAAATAATTGTTGTGAGACCGTAACATACCTACAACATGGACTCTTCCAGGACTATAAAGTATGCGATATAACACTCTAGGAGAAGAGGAGGAAAGAGAGAGAGTGAGAGAGTATTCTAATACCGTAGTATCAGCCGCGTACGACTACCAATATTGGACACTAGCACATAGTATGCTTCGCTTACACTTACACTATCTTTGTAACTTTTTTGTTTAATATATCTTTCTTACCTCTAATACGTGTTCCGTGTTTTCCTTCCGTGGTCCCAACTTTGGGTCCACATCAATAATTTTTTTTCTTTTTCCTTCTCTAGTTATCAGTAACGCCTTAGTATATTATTTACATTATTCGGACTATTGTCCTCATTTTTGTCGACATATTTATTACAACGTTTCGGCCGCTGTACGCTCCGGCCTTCTTCAAGTGGTTGGAATGTCGAACTGAACCCTTTATTTCGCTCACTGGGGTAGACTGTTCTAGTCCCATGTGCCATGTTTGATGGATGTCAGTTATCAGTTATTTCCTGTTAATTTCCCTCTGAAAGTTCTCCACTGCCTTAACCGGGTATTGAACTCACACTCTTTGGGTCCTGTCACTGGATCTAACCAACGCCTTTATCCACTGTGCCATGTGTCCTTGAGAAACGTTGTAATAAATATGGCGACAAAGATGAGAACAATAGTCCGAATAATGTAAATAATGTACATAATACCTCATCTCAGAAATATAGACAAACTACTTAGTATTATTAAAAAATCAATTATATATTTGACTCTAGTCAAATACTTGTCTATTGTACAGTTCTCGGTGTATTGCCGTCCCTACACAATCGTGTCTACGTGCACATTATTGGTAGTTTTTTATATGATTCGTAAATCATGTTGCCGTCTAGATGGTTCATTATTATTATTATTATTGAGTGATTATTATTATTATTATTGAGAAAGCAGCACGCTAACAAAATGACGCTGGTGTACAAATATACGAATCCCAATATACCCATCAAGACACCCAGGCTGATAAGAGTATACCAGGCAAATGTGCGCGATATGCTGGCAGATTTTGATAAAAAGCAGCACAAAACCTTGCAGATAGAGCACAAGTTAGAAATACCTTCAGGTCGAGTCACCCAGTCCAGTCAGACAATCTCCGATTGAGGGTGTTCTCAAGTATCTAGATGTAACTCTGAAATCGCCTTGGGTATATAATACCTAAAAACCAAACTCTCCTCTCGACATTCACTCGTGCGTCAGCCCCGAGGGGACATGTCATAGCGGTTAAAGTCAGGCAACTGACAAACAAATATTTGGTACTGAACACGATATGTACTGTTGCCCATTATTATTACTGAAAGTAAAATAGTATAAGAAGATATTTTAGAGTTCTTTATCCGATTGATCTTATTTATCAGAAAGTAAACGATTGTTAAATTATCTGATGGTGCATAAGAATCCTTTTCTTTTTTTTCAAAAATGGCTTCTAAAATATATCCACGATAATTAATGATTACCCAAACACCATAGACTACCAGCACCCGGATCTTTGCTAACTCCATAGATTTATTATATGGGACGCCAAATGGTTTCTTATTGACATCCTTAAGTTTTTGCTGTGCTAGATTGATCTCACTTGCACTGGCAATGCGAAGAAAGAAGAATTATCTCACCTACACTGGCGACACAGAATTTTCATTCCACCTTTAATCCTTTCTTTTTTTTATTAACACAAGGGTTTCTTATTTTAATCCTTTCGACGTTTAATCCATTCTTCATGTAATTCTTTCTCATTTTAATCGATTAAACGTTTGATAGTTTCTCCTTTTAATCCTTTACGCATTTAATCCTTTCTCCTTTTAATCGATCATACTTTGAAACCATACTAATTTTAATCCATTCTTATTTTAATTATTTAAATCTTTAATCTTTTTCAGACTTAGTATTTTAAAAATTGTAATCCTTTACACTTTTCGCCCTTTTAATCCTTCACACTTTAAATCCTTTACACTTTTAATCTTTCCTCCTTTTAATCCTTTACACTTTTAATCTTTTCTCCTTTTAATCCTTCACACTTTTAATCCTTTCTCCCTTAATCCTTCACATTTTTAATCCTTTCTCCTTTTATTGCTTCACATTTTTAATCCTTTCTCCTTTTAATCTTTTCTCCTTTTAATCCTTCACACTTTTAATTCTTTCTCCCTTAATCCTTCACATTTTTAATCCTTTCTCCTTTTAATCTTTTACCCTTTTAATCCTTTCTTCTTTCAATCCTTTACACTCTTAATCATTTATCCTCTTAATCCTTCACATTTTTAATCCTTTCACCTCTTAATCCTTCACATTTTTAGTTCTTTCTCCTTTTAAACCTTTCTCCTTTTAATGCTTTACGCTTTTAATCCTTTAACTTTCTAATCCTTTACCCTTTTAAGACTTTCTACTTTTAAGCCTTTATATCTTTTTTCTTTTCCCTTTCTAATCCTTTACACTTTTAATCGTTCTATCTTTTAAACTTTTAATCTTCTTCACCATTAATCAAGGGTTTACGGCCATATCACGTTCCAACATCGGATCCCATATGACTACCGAAGTTAAGTAACGTTAAGCCTGGTTAGTACCTAGATGGGTGACCGCTTGGGAATACCAGGTGCTGTAAGTTAGAATGTGCAATTGGTGTAATGGATAATGGTCCGAAATTGTTAATCAGAGAACCGAGTTCCAGATCCCGTTGGGTTCATTATATTCACTTACGCCTAAATAGCCTTGGGAAAGCTATGAATCCACCTCTTCTCTCCTCCAGTTATGGGTTAATTAGTAAGACTTATACCACTAAACCATTATTATTAAAAAAAGAATTCTTACAATCTAAAAATATATCCTGGCTTTAAATAACATATAAAGGGTTGATGAAGGCGTAAATATCAATCAATAATTCAATAGCATTCAGATATACAGTAAAACTTCAAATTAACGACCCCCAAAAACAACGGACTCTGGATTTAACGGACAAAATCCGCAGAAAGGATAGCGTCCGGCTTGAACCCAAAACGGTCGTGCGTAGCGAGCGAAGTCCGTTAGTTCCCGAATTGGCCGCTGTTGTTTATTGGCGCAATCAACAGAGAGAGACTGGTCGTTTCGGAAATAGCCGCTTTTGTTTACTTGAGCGTTTGTCATGTACACACATGCATCGTCTCTCGAAAATTTTATACAGATTTTTGACCTTCACAGAAATGTTTAAAGGTAAGTTTAGGTAAACTTTAAAACTTTTCAAATTTTATTTAAAGGTAAATTTCTCTCTTTCTCTCTCTCTCTCTTTCTCTCTCTCTCTCTTTCTCTCTCTCTCTCTTTCTCTCTCTGTGTGTGATTTAAGTTTAAGTTAAAAATAAAATACACATACATATATACTGTATTTAGATTTATTTACAATAATTTTGTAGTATATACTGTATTTACATTTATTTATAATAATTTTGTAGTTTTTTTAGGTCACGAAAAAAGTGCTTTAAATTAAAGGACAAACGACTTTCTCAGACAAACCTCCCCCTATTAGTCCGTTAAATTGAGGTTCCACTGTAATTCAGTTTCTAGCAGACTTAATCAACCTTTACACTGAGGCGATCCTGAGAGAACTAGAAGTCGTACCAGGATTTATTATTGGTGGACACGATCTTAGCAGCTTAAGATATGCAGATGACACAGATTTGCTAACAGAAAACAGAAAGGAAACTACGGGAACTCCTACAGAAGATAGTAAAGGAAGGTGAGAAGAAAGGACTAAGCATTAATTGTAAAAAGACAGAATGTATGCTTCCCAGACAAAGAAACAGGCCAAGATGCGAATTGCGAATTGGAGATGCCAAAATTAAAGAAGTACAAAAATTCCTGACGGCAGATGGTACTGATGTGCTGACAGCCGAGCCGAGCCGAGACGAGTGATCCCGAAATGCCGCTCTCCAAGACGGAGTCGCAGTCCGGATGCACGCCAGCCTGACCTAGCCGACCACTTGATGGGCGCCGTACGTCAGTCTTCGTCGTCGCCGGATTCCTGGATTTTGGCATCTCCAATTCGTAATACCTGGGAAGAGGACAGAAAACGTGACATCAAAATTCCGAAGGCTCATTGAATTAGCGAAAGATGCCTTCCAAAAGCTAAGCAAAATATTGAAACACCAGGAAACTGTTTTCGTTATAAACAAAGAAAAAAAGTGCTGAACTGTTTATACAATATCAAGTTATCCTATATGGCAGCGGATGTTGGACAATCTCTCCACAGATGAGGAAGTGACTTGAGACAACAGAAATCTGGTTCTATGGAAGGATACTAAGAATACCATAGACTAGATATGTGAGTAATAAGGAAGTTTTAAGGAAAATGGAACCAAGAAGAATACTTATCATCAGAAAGAGACAGTTGATATTTCTTGGACATAAATGAGGAAAGAGGGTTTGGAGAATTTGACACTGACAGGACATACTGAAAAGTGAAATAAAACACCGAGAACCTACCTAACGAGATCGTGTAAATGGCAGAGCAGAGAGTGGAGGGATGGTGAAAAGACAAAATTTACTAACAGCTAGAAAGGATAGGATGTCGTTAAGAGACATGATCACCTATTTCGACGGCACATTGATGACGATAATTTACCTTAATTATTAATTATATCACAAGCGAAGGTCACTTTTATGCGATTTTTTTTTTGTTCTTATCTATTTTTATACTTGATTATAGTCTTTCTCGAGTCGAGCAAATCGTTTATCGATTTATAATTATTTATTTTTTTTATATTACTTATATTATTTACACTCGGATCATTGTTATTATCACAACGTTTCGGTCGTTGTGCCTTTCGGTCTTCTTCAGGCGCTTGCCGATCCGTGTAATCTTCAGTGAATTTCTAAATGAACCATTTATTCAATCTACGGAGATTATTCTCATTCCGCTGTCCATCTCGTTTAGCTCTTATTTTAGAGCTGCTCACATATTGCTCATCCACTTCCAGGCCCAGGAATTGAACTCACGGTTACTATGTCACCAAATTCGCAAACCAACGCATTAATCTACTTAATTTATTGTACTATTCTGATTCTAGAACTTGAAGTTTTAAACTTATTCTGCCTGCATTAAATTTACTCTGCCTGTTTTTACCCTACTCTGCCTGCACTAAGCCTACTCAGCCTGTTTTTAACCTATTCTGCCTGTTTTAACCTACTCTGCCTGTTTTTAACCTACTCTGCCTGCTTTAAAACTATTCTGCTTGCACTAAGCCTACTCTGCCTGTTTTTAACCTATTCTGCCTGTTTTTAATCTACTCTGCCTGCTTTAAACCTATTCTGCCTGCACTAAGCCTACTCTGCCTGTTTTAAACCTACTCTGCCTGTTTTTAACCTACTCTGCCTGTTTTTAACCTACTCTGCCTGCTTTAAACCTATTCTGCCTGCACTAAGCCTACTCTGCCTGTTTTTAACCTATTCTGCCTGTTTTTCATCTACACTGCCTGCTTTAAACCTATTCTGCCTGCACTAAGCCTACTCTGCCTGCTTTTAACCTACTCTGACTGTTTTTAACCTACTCTGTCTGCTTTAAACCTACTCTGTCTGCTTTAAACCTATTCTGCCTGATTTAAACCTATTCTGCCTGCAATAAGCCTTCTCTGCCTGCTATTAACCTATTCTGCCTGTTTTTAACTAACTCTGCCTGCTTTAAACCTATTCTGCCTGCACTAAGCCTACTCTGCCTGCTTTTAACCGACTCTGTCTGTTTTTAATCTACTCTGCCTGCTTTAAACCTACTCTGCCTGCACTAGGCCTACTCTGCCTGCTTTTAAACTATTCTGTCTGTTTTTAACCTACTCTCCCTGCTTTAAAACTATTCTGCCTGTTTTTAACCTACTCGGCCTGTTTTTAACCTACTCTGCCTGTTTTTAAACTACTCTGCCTGCTTTAAACCTATTCTGCTTGCACTAAGCCTACTCTGCCTGTTTTTAAGCTATTCTGCCTGTTTTTAATCTACTCTGCCTGCTTTAAACAAATTCTGCCTGCACTAAGCCTACTCTGTCTGTTTTTAACCTATTCTGCCTGTTTTTAATCTACTCTACCTGCTTTAAACCTATTCTGCCTGCACTAAGCCTACTCTGCCTGTTTTAAACCAACTCTGCCTGTTTTTAACCTACTCTGCCTGTTTTTAACCTACTCTGCCTGTTTTTAACCTACTCTGCCTGCTTTAAAGCTATTCTGCCTGCACTAAGCCTATTCTGCCTGTTTTTAACCTATTCTGCCTGTGTTTCATCTAAACTGGCTGCTTTAAAACTATTCTACCTGCACTAAGCCTACTCTGCCTGCACTAAGCCTACTCTGCCTGCTTTTAACCTACTCTGACTGTTTTTAACCTACTCTGCCTGCTTTAAACCTATTCTACCTGCACTAAGCCTATTCTACCTGTTTTTAACCTACTCTGCCTACATTAAACCTACTCTGCCTGTTTTTAACCTACTCTGTCTACTTAAAACCTATTCTGCCTGCTTTAAAACTATTCTGCCTGCACTAAGCCTACTCTGCCTGCTTTTAACCTACTCTGTCTGTTTTTAACCTACTCTGCCTGCTTAAAATCTACTCTGCCTGTTTTTAACCTACTCTGTCTGCTTTAAACCTACTCTGTCTGCTTTAAACCTATTCTGCCTGCTTTAAACCTATTCTGCCTGCACTAAGCCTTCTCTGCCTGCTTTTAAACTATTCTGCCTGTTTTTAACCTACTCTGCCTGCTTTAAACCTATTCTGCCTGCACTAAGCCTACTCTGCCTGCTTTTAACCTACTCTGTCTGTTTTTAACCTACTCTGCCTGCTTTAAACCTACTCTGCCTGCACTAAGCCTACTCTGCCTGCTTTTAACCTACTCTGCCAGCTTTAAACCTACTCTGCCTGTTTTTAACCTACTATGTTTGCTTTAAAACTATTCTGCCTGTTTTTAACCTACTCTGCCTGTTTTTAACCTACTCTGCCTGCTTTAAACCTATTCTGCCTGCACTAAGCCTACTCTGCCGGTTTTTAAACTATTCTGCCTGTTTGTAATCTACTCTGCCTGCTTTAAAACTATTCTGCCTGCACTAAGCCTACTCTGCCTGTTTTTAACCTATTCTGCCTGTTTTTAATCTACTCTCCCTGCTTTAAACCTATTCTGCCTGCACTAAGACTACTCTGCCTGTTTTAAACCTACTCTGCGTGCTTTAAACCTACTCTGCCTGATTTTAACCTACTATGCCTGCTTTAAAACTATTCTGCCTGCACTAAGCCTATTCTGCCTGCTTTTAAACTATTCTGTCTGTTTTTAACCTACTCTGCCTGCTTTAAACCTACTCTGCCTGTTTTTAACCCACTATGCCTGCTTTAAACCCACTATGCCTGCTTTAAACCTATTCTGCCTGCTTTAAAACTATTCTGCCTGCATTAAACCTATTCTGCCTGCATTAAAACTACTCTGCCTGTTTTTAACCTACTCTGCCTGCTTTAAACCTATTCTGCCTGCTTTAAACCTATTCTGCCTGCACTAAGCCTACTCTGCCTGCTTTTAAACTATTCTGCCTGTTTTTAACCTACTCTGTCTGCTTTAAACCTATTCTGCCTGCACTAAGCCTACTCTGCCTGTTTTTAACCTATTCTGCATGTTTTTCATCTACACTGACTGTTTTAACCTATTCTGCCTGCACTAAGCCTACTCTGCCTGCTTTTAACCTACTCTGCCTGTTTTTAACCTACTCTGCCTGTTTTTAACCTACTCTGCCTGCTTTAAACCTATTCTGCCTGCACTAAGCCTACTCTGCCTGCACTAAGCCTACTCTGCCTGTTTTTAACCTATTCTGCCTGTTTTTCATCTACACTGCCTGCTTTAAACCTATTCTGCCTGCACTAAGCCTACTCTGCCTGCTTTTAACCTACTCTGACTGTTTTTAAACTACCCTGCCTGCTTTAAACCTATTCTGCCTGCACTAAGCCTATTCTGCCTGTTTTTAACCTACTCTGCCTGCATTAAACCTACTCTGCCTGTTTTTAACCTACTCTGTCTGCTTTAAACCTATTCTGCCTGCTTTAAACCTATTCTTCCTGCACTAAGCCTACTCTGCCTGCTTTTAACCTACTCTGTCTGTTTTTAACCTACTCTGCCTGCTTTAAAACTATTCTGCCTGCACTAAGCCTACTATGCCTGCTTAAAACCTACTCTTCCCGTTTTTAACCTACTCTGTCTGCTTTAAACCTACTCTGTCTGCTTTAAACCTATTCTGCCTGCTTTTAACATATTCTGCCTGTTTTTAACCTACTCTGCCTGCTTTAAACCTATTCTGCCTGCACTAAGCCTACTCTGCCTGCTTTTAACCTATTCTGCCTGTTTTTAACCTACTCTGCCTGTTTTAAACCTACTTGCCTGCTTTAAAACTATTCTGCTTGCACTAAGCCTACTCTGCCTGCTTTTAACCTATTCTGCCTGTTTTTAACCTACTCTGCCTGCTTTAAACCTACTCTGCCTGCACTAAGCCTACTCTGCCTGTTTTTAACCTATTCTGCCTGTTTTTAATCTACTCTGCCTGTTTTAAACCAATTCTGCCTGCTTTAAACCTATTCTGCCTGTTTTTAACCTATTCTGCCTGTTTTAACCTATTCTGCCTGTTTTAATCTACACTGCCTGTTTTAAACTATTCTGCCTGCACTAAGCCTACTCTGCCTGTTTTAAACCTACTCTGCCTGTTTTTAACCTACTCTGCCTGCTTTAAACCTACTCTGCCTGTTTTTAACCAACTATGCCTGCTTTAAACCTATTCTGCCTGCACTAAGCCTACTCTGCCTTCATTTAACCTATTCTGCCTGTTTTAACCTATTCTGCCTGCTTTAAACCTATTCTGCCTGCACTAAGCCTACTCTGCCTGCTTTTAAACTATTCTGTCTGTTTTAACCTACTCTGCCTGCTTTAAACCTACTCTGCCTGTTTTTTAGGCCCACTATGCCTGCTTTAAACCTATTCTGCCTGTTTTAAACCTCCCTGCTTTTAAACTATTCTGCCTGTTTTAACCCTCTGCCTGTTTTAAACCTATTCTGCCTGTTTTTAAACCTATTCTGCCTGCTTTAAACCTATTCTCTTGCCTGCTTTTAAAACTATTCTGCCTGTTTTAACCTACTCTGTCTGCTTTAAACAAATTCTGCCTGCACTAAGCCTACTCTGCCTGTTTTTTAACCTATTCTGCCTGTTTTTAACCTACTCTGTCTGCTTTAAACCTACTCTCTGCCTGCTTTTAAACCTATTCTGCCTGTTTTAAACCTATTCTCTGCCTGCACTAAACCTACTCTGCCTGTTTTTAACCTAGCTATTCTGCCTGCTTTAAACCTACTCTGCCTGTTTTAACCTATTCTGTCTGCTTTAAACCTATTCTGCCTGTTTTTAAACTACTCCGCCTGTTTTTAACCTATTCTGCCTGTTTTTAACCTATTCTGCCTGTTTTTAATCTACTCTGCCTGATTTAAACCTATTCTGCCTGCACTAAGCCTACTCTGCCTGTTTTAACCTACTCTGCCTGTTTTTAACTTACTCTTTTCCAAGCTTTAAACCTACTCTGCCTGCTTTAAACCTATTCTGCCTGCTTTAAACCTATTCTGCCTGCACTAAGCCTTCTCTGCCTGCTTTTAACCTACTCTGCCTGCTTTAAACCTACTCTGCCTGTTTTTAAACTACTATGTCTGCTTTAAACCTATTCTGCCTGTTTTTAACCTACTCTGCCTGTTTTTAACCTACTCTGCCTGCTTTAAACCTATTCTGCCTGCACTAAGCCTACTCTGCCTGTTTTTAATCTATTCTGCCTGTTTTTAACCTACTCTGCCTGTTTTTAACCTACTCTGCCTGCTTTAAACCTATTCTGCCTGCACTCAGCCTACTCTGCCTGTTTTAAACCTACTCTGCCTGCTTTAAACCTACTCTGCCTGCACTAAGCCTACTCTGCCTGCTTTTAACCTACTCTGCCTGCTTTAAACCTACTCTGCCTGTTTTTAACCTACTATGTTTGCTTTAAAACTATTCTGCCTGTTTTTAACCTACTCTGCCTGTTTTTAACCTACTCTGCCTGCTTTAAACCAATTCTGCCTGCACTAAGCCTACTCTGCCTGTTTTTAACCTATTCTGCCTGTTTTTAATCTACTTTGCCTGCTTTAAACCTATTCTGCCTGCACTAAGCCTACTCTGCCTGTTTTAAACCTACTCTGCCTGCTTTAAACCTAATTTGCCTGTTTTTAACCTACTCTGCCTGCTTTAAACCTATTCTGCCTGCACAAAACCTATTCTGCCTGTTTTTAAACCTATTCTGCCTTTTTTTAATCTACTATGCCTGCTTTAAACCAATTCTGCCTGCACAAAGCCTATTCTGCCTGCTTTTAAACTATTCCTGTTTTTCTGCCTTTTAACCTACTCTGCCTGTTTTTAAAATGCCTGCTTTACTATGCCTGTTTTAAACCTATTCTGCCTGCTTTAAACCTATTCTGCCTGCATTAAACCTACTCTGCCTGTTTTTAACCTACTCTGCCTGATTTAAACCTATTCTGCCTGCTTTAAACCTATTCTGCCTGCACTAAGCCTACTCTGCCTGCTTTTTAAACTATTCTGCCTGTTTTTCACCTACTCTGTCTGCTTTAAACCTATTCTGCCTGCACTCAGCCTACTCTGCCTGTTTTAACTTATTCTGCATGTTTTTTAACCTATTCTGCCTGCTTTACATCTATTCTGCCTGCACTAAGACTACTCTGCCTGTTTTAACATACTCTGCCTGTTTTTAACCTACTCTGCCTGCTTTAAACCTACTCTGCCTGCTTTAAACCTATTCTGCTTGCTTTAAACCTATTCTGCCTGCACTAAGCCTACTCTGCCTGCTTTTAAACTATTCTGCCTGTTTTTAACCTACTCTGTCTGCTTTAAACCTATTCTGCCTGCACTAAGCCTACTCTGCCTGTTTTAACATACTCTGCCTCTTTTTAACCTACTCTGCCTGCTTTTAAACCAACTCTGCCTGCACCAAGCTTTCTCTCTGCCTGCTTTAAACCTATTCTGCCTGCATTAAACCTACTCTGCCTGTTTTTAACCTACTATGTCTGCTTTAAACCTATTCTGCCTGTTTTAAACCCATTCTGCCTGTTTTTAACCTACTCTGCCTGCTTTATACCTATTCTGTCTGTTTTCAGCCTACTCTGCCTGTTTTAAAACCTATTCTGCCTGCACTTTTAAACCTATTCTGCCTGCACTAAAGCCTACTCTGCCTGTTTTTAACCTATTCTGCCTTTTTTTAATCTACTATGCCTGCTTTAAAACAATTCTGCCTGCACTAAGCATATTCTGCCTGTTTTTAAGCCTACTCTGCCTGCTTTAAAACCTATTCTGCCTGCTTTAAACCTACTCTGCCTGTTTTTAACCTACTCTGCCTGTTTTAACCTACTCTGCCTGCTTTAAACTATTCTCTGCCTGCACTAAGCCTACTCTGCCTGTTTTTAACCTATTCTGCCTGTTTTTGATCTACTCTGCCTGCTTTATACCTATTCTGCCTGCACTAAGCTTCCTACTCTGCCTGTTTTTAACCTATTCTGCCTTTTTTTAATCTACTCTGCCTGCTTTTAAACCTATTCTGCCTGCACTAAGCCTACTCTGCCTGTTTTAAACCTACTGCCTGTTTTAACCCTGCCTGTTTTAAACCTATTCTGCCTGCTTTAAAACCATTCTGCCTGTTTTAACCTATTCTGCCTTTTTTTTTAATCTACTATGCCTGTTTTAAACCAATTCTGCCTGCACTAAGCCTACTCTGCCTGTTTTTAACCAACTCTGCCTGCTTTAAACCTACTCTGTCTGTTTTTAACCTATTCTGCCTGTTTTTAACCTATTCTGCCTGCTTTAAACCTATTCTACCTGCACTAAGCCTACTCTGCCTGTTTTTAACCTATTCTGCCTGTTTTTAATCTACTCTGCCTGCTTTAAACCTATTCTGCCTGCCTGCTTTTTAAGCCTATTCTGCCTGTTTTTAACATATTCTGCCTGTTTTTAATCTACTCTGCCTGCTTTAAACCTATTTTGCCTGCTTTAAACCTATTCTGCCTGTTTTTAGCCTATTCTGCCTGTTTTTAACCTATTCTGCCTGTTTTTAACCTACTCTGCCTGTTTAAACCTATTCTGCCTGCTAACTAAGCCCTACTCTGCCTGTTTTAACATATTCTGCCTGTTTTAAACCTACTCTCCCTGCTTTAAAACCTATTCTGCCTGCTTTAAAACTATTCGGCCTGCACTAAGCCTACTCTGCCTGCTTTTAAACTATTCTGCCTGTTTTTAACCTACTCTGTCTGCTTTAAACCTATTCTGCCTGCACTAAGCCTACTCTACCTGTTTTAACATACTCTGCCCCTTTTTAACCTACTCTGCCTGCTTTAAACCAACTCTGTCTGTTTTTAACATACTCTGCCTGATTTAAACCTATTCTGCCTGCACTAAGCCTACTCTGCTTGTTTTAACCTACTCTGCCTCTTTTTAACCTATTCTGCCTGCTTTAAACCTATTCTGCCTGCTTTAAACCTATTCTGCCTGTTTTAAACCTATTCTGCCTGCTTTAAACCTATTCTGCCTTTAAACCTACTCTGCCTGCTTTTTAAACTATTCTGCCTGTTTTTAATCTACTATGTCTGCTTTTAAACCAATTCTGCCTGTTTTTAACCCACTCTGCCTGTTTTTAACCTATTCTGCCTGTTTTCAAACCTATTCTGTCTGCACTAAGCCTACTCTGCCTGTTTTAAACCTACTCTGCCTGTTTTTAACCTACTATGCCTTTTTTTAACCTACTATGCCTGCTTTAAACCTATTCTGCCTACATTAAACCTACTCTGCCTGTTTTTAACCTACTCTGCCTGCTTTAAACCTATTCTGCCTGCTTTAAAACTATTCTGCCTGCACTAAGCCTACTCTGCCTGCATTAAACTTACTCTGCCTGTTTTTACCCTACTCTGTCTGCACTAAGCCTACTCAGCCTGTTTTAAACCTATTCTGCCTGTTTTAACCTACTCTGCCTGTTTTAACCTACTCTGCCTGCTTTAAACCTATTCTGCTTGATTTAAACCTTATTCTGCCTGTTTTAACCTATTCTACCTGTTTTTAATCTACTCTGCCTGCTTTAAACCAATTCTGCCTGCACTAAGCCTACTCTGTCTGTTTTTAACCTATTCTGCCTGTTTTAAATCTACTCTGCCTGCTTTAAACCTATTCTGCCTGCACTAAGCCTACTCTGCCTGTTTTTAACCTATTCTGCCTGTTTTTCATCTACACTGCCTGCTTTAAACCTATTCTGCCTGCACTAAGCCTACTCTGCCTGCTTTTAACCTACTCTGACTGTTTTTAACCTACTCTGTCTGCTTTAAACCTACTCTGTCTGCTTTAAACCTATTCTGCCTGATTTAAACCTATTCTGCCTGCAATAAGCCTTCTCTGCCTGTTTTTAACCTATTCTGCCTGTTTTTAACCTACTCTGCCTGCTTTAAACCAATTCTGCTTGCACTAAAGCCTATTCTGCCTGCTTTTTAATTCTGCCTGTTTTAACCTACTCTGCCTGCATTAAACCTATTCTGCCTGTTTTAACCTACTCTGTCTGCTTTAAACCTATTCTGCCTGCTTTAAACCTATTCTGCCTGCACTAAGCCTACTCTGTCTGCTTAAAACCTACTCTGCCTGTTTTTAACCTACTCTGTCTTTTTTTAAACCTACTCTGTCTGCTTTAAACCTATTCTGCCTGATTTAAACCTATTCTGCCTGCTTTAAAGCCTTCTCTGCCTGCTATTAACCTCTTCTGCCTGTTTTTAACCTACTTTGCCTCTGCCTGCCTGCTTTAAACCTATTCTGCCTGCACTAAGCCTACTCTTCCTGCCTGCCTATTTTTTAACCTACTTTTTTTTAACCGACTCTGTCTGTTTTAATCTACTGCCTGCCTGCTTTAAACCTACTCTGCCTGCTGTTTAAACCTATTCTGCCCTTTACTCTGCCTGCCTGTTTTTTTTAAACTATTCTGTCTGTTTTTAACCTACTCTCCCCTGCTTTAAACCTATTCTGCCTGTTTTTTAACCTACTCTGCCTGTTTTAACCTACTCTGCCTGTTTTTAAACTTCTCTGCCTGCTTTAAACCTATTCTGCCTGTTTTTACCTTTAAAACTATTCTGCCTGTTTTTAACCTATTCTGCCTGTTTTAATCTACTCTGCCTGCTTTAAACCAATTCTGCCTGCACTAAGCCTACTCTGTCTGTTTTTAACCTATTCTGCCTGTTTTTAATCTACTTTGCCTGCTTTAAACCTATTCTGCCTGCACTAAGCCTACTCTGCCTGTTTTAAACCTACTCTGCCTGCTTTAAACCTAATTTGCCTGTTTTTAACCTACTCTGCCTGCTTTAAACCTATTCTGCCTGCACAAAGCCTATTCTGCCTGTTTTTAACCTATTCTGCCTTTTTTTAATCTACTATGCCTGCTTTAAACCAATTCTGCCTGCACAAAGCCTACTCTGCCTGCTTTTAACCTATTCTGCCTTTTTTAACCTACTCTGCCTGCTTTAAACCTACTCTGCCTGTTTTTAACCGACTATGCCTGCTTTAAACCTATTCTGCCTGCATTAAACCTACTCTGCCTGTTTTTAACCTACTCTGCCTGATTTAAACCTATTCTGCCTGTTTTAACCTATTCTGCCTACTTAAAACCTATTCTGCCTGCTTTTAAACTATTCTGCCTGTTTTTCACCTACTCTGTCTGCTTTAAACCTATTCTGCCTGCACTCAGCCTGCTCTGCCTGTTTTAACTTCTGCCTCTTTTAACCTATTCTGCCTGTTTTTACATCTATTATTCTGCCTGCTTAAAAGACTACTCTGCCTGTTTTAACATACTCTGCCTGTTTTTAAACTCTGCCTGCTTTAAACCACTCTGCCTGCTTTAAACCTATTCTGCTTGCTTTAAACCTATTCTGCCTGCACTAAGCCTACTCTGCCTGCTTTTAAACTATTCTGCCTGTTTTTAACCCACTCTGCCTGCTTTAAACCCATTCTGCCTTCACTAAGCACTCTGCCTGTTTTAACATACTCTGCCTCTTTTTTATACTCTGCCTGCTTTAAACCAACTCTGTCTGTTTTAACCTACTCTGCCTGCTTTAAACCTATTCTGCCTGCCAAAGCCACTCTGCCTGTTTTAACCTACTATGTCTGCTTTTCAACCTATTCTGCCTGTTTTGAAAAACCTACTCTGCCTGTTTTTTTAACCTACTATGTTTGCTTTTAAACCTATTCTGCCTGTTTTTAACCTACTCTGCCTGTTTTTAACCTACTCTGCCTGCTTTAAACCTATTCTGCCTGCACTAAGCCTCCTCTGCCTGTTTTAAACTATTCTGCCTTTTTTTAATCTACTCTGCCTGCTTTAAACCAATTTTAAAACTATTCTGCCTGCACTAAGCCTACTCTGCCTGTTTTTAACCTATTCTGCCTGTTTTAATCTACTCTGCCTTTTTTAAACCTACTCTGCCTGCATTTTTAAGACTACTCTGCCTGTTTTAAAACCTATTCTGCCTGCTTTAAACCTATTCTGCCTGTTTTAACCCACTATGCCTGTTTTTAAACCTATTCTGCCTGTTTTCAAATCTATTCTGCCTGCTTTAAACCTATTCTGCCTGCACTAAGCCTATTCTGCCTGTTTTATTCTGCCTGCTGCCTTTTTTTAAACTATTCTGTCTGTTTTTAACCTACTATTCTGCCTGCTTTAAACCCTACTCTGCCTGTTTTAACCCACTATGCCTGCTTTAAACCCTGCCTGCACTAATGCCTGTTTTAAACCTATTCTGCCTGCTTTAAACCTATTCTGCCTTCATTAAACCTATTCTGCCTGCATTAAACCTATTCTGCCTGTTTTTAACCTACTCTGCCTGCTTTAAACCTATTCTGCCTGTTTTAAACCTGTTTTTATTCTGCCTGCTTTAAAAAAAACTATTCTGCCTATTCTGCCTGTTTTTAACCAACTCTGTCTGTTTTAAACCTATTCTGCCTGCACTAAGCCTACTCTGCCTGTTTTTAACATATTCTGCCTGTTTTTCATCTACACTGCCTGCTTTTAACCTATTCTGCCTGCACTATTCTGCCTGTTTTAAGCCTATTCTGCCTGTTTTTAACCTACTCTGCCTGTTTTTTAACCTACTCTGCCTGCTTTAAACCTATTCTGCCTGCACTAAGCCTACTCTACCTGCCTGTTTTAACCTATTCTGCCTGTTTTTTCATCTCCCTGTTTTAAACTATTCTGCCTGCTTTAAACCTATTCTGCCTGCACTAAAGCCTACTCTGCCTGCTTTTTTACCCTATTCTCAGACTGTTTTAACTCTATTCTGCCTGCTTTAAACCTATTCTGCCTGCACTAAGCCTACTCTGCCTGTTTTTAACCTATTCTGCCTGTTTTTAACCTACTCTGCCTGTTTTTAACCTACTCTGCCTGCTTTAAACCTATTCTGCCTGCACTAAGCCTACTCTGCCTGTTTTTAACATATTCTGCCTGTTTTTAATCTACTCTGCCTGCTTTAAACCAATTCTGCCTGCACTAAGCCTATTCTGCCTGTTTTTAACCTATTCTGCCTGTTTTTAAACCTATTCTGCCTGCACTAAGCCTACTCTGCCTGTTTTAAACCTACTCTGCCTGCTTTATACCTACTCTGCCTGTTTTTAACCTACTCTGTCTGATTTAAACCTATTCTGCCTGCTTTAAACCTATTCTGCCTGTTTTTAAGCCTACTCTGCCTGTTTTAACCTATTCTGCCTGTTTTTAACCTATTCTGCCTGTTTTAATCTACACTGCCTGCTTTAAACCTATTCTGCCTGCACTAAGCCTCTGTCTGTTTTTAACCTATTCTGCCTGTTTTAAACCTACTCTGCCTGCTTTAAACCTATTCTGCCTGTTTTTAACCAACTCTGCCTGTTTTTAAACCTAAACCTGTTTTAAAATTCTGCCTGCTTTAAACCAATTCTGCCTGCACTAAGCCTCTGCCTTGTTTTTAACCTATTCTGCCTGTTTTAACCTATTCTGCCTGTTTTTAACCTATTCTGCCTGCTTTAAACCTATTCTGCCTGCAGCCTATTCTGCTAAGCCTACTCTGCCTGCTTTAAACTTTTTAAACTATTCTGTCTGTTTTAAACCTACTCTGCCTGCTTTAAACCTACTCTGCCTGTTTTTAACCCACTGCCTGCCTGTTTTTAAACCTATTCTGCCTGCATTAAACCTACTCTGCCTGTTTTAAACCTACTCTGCCTGTTTTTAACCTATTCTGCTTGCTTTAAACCTATTCTGCCTGCTTTTAAACCTATTCTGCCTGCTTTAAAACTATTCTGCCTGTTTTTAACCTATAAACTCTGTCTGTTTTTAAACCTATTCTGCCTGCACTAAGCCTACTCTGCCTGTTTTAACCTACTCTGCCTGTTTTAAACCTGTTTTAAACCTAACTGTTTTTAAACCTACTCTGTCTGCTTTAAACCTATTCTGCCTGCTTTAAACCTATTCTGCCTGTTTTAACCTACTCTGCCTGCTTTTAACCTATTCTGCCTGCCTAAACCTATTCTGCTTGCATTAAGCCTACTCTGCCTGTTTTAACCTATTCTGCCTGTCTGCTTTAAAACCTATTCTGCCTGTTTTTTTAACCTTTAAACCTATTCTGCCTATGTCTGTTTTAAACCTATTCTGCCTGTTTTTAACCTACTCTGCCCTTTAAACCTATTCTGCCTTTTAAACCTACTCTGCCTGTTTTTAACCTATTCTGCCTGTTTTTAATCTACTCTGCCTGCTTTAAACCTATTCTGCCTGCACTAAGCCTTTTTAACCTACTCTGCCTGTTTTTAACCTACTCTGCCTGTCTTTAACCTACTCTGTCTGCTTTTTCCACTCTGCCTTTAAACCTATTCTGCCTGCCTACTCTTTAAACCTATTCTGCCTGTTTTAAACCTATTCTGCCTGCTGCCTGCCTTCTGCCTGTTTTTAACCTACTCTGCCTGCTTTAAACCTACTCTGCCTGTTTTAAACTATTCTGCCTGTTTTAAACCTATTCTGCCTGTTTTTAACCTATTCTGCCTGTTTTAAAACCTATTCTGCCTGCTTTAAACCTATTCTGCCTGCACTAAACCTACTCTGCCTGTTTTAACCTACTCTGTCTCTGCCTGTCTTTTAACCTATTCTGCTGCCTGTTTTTAACCCTGCCTGCTTTTAACCTATTCTGCCTGTTTTAACCTACTCTGCCTGCTTTAAACCTATTCTGCCTGCACTAAGCCTACTCTGCCTGTTTTTAACATATTCTGCCTGTTTTTAATCTACTCTGCCTGCTTTAAACCAATTCTGCCTGCACTATTCTGCCTGTTTTAATCTACTCTCCTGCTTTAAGCCTATTCTGCCTGTTTTTAACCTATTCTGCCTGTTTTTAAACCTATTCTGCCTGTTTTTTACTAAGCCTACTCTGCCTGTTTTAAACCTTTCTGCCCTGTTTTAAACCTATTCTGCCTGTTTTTAACTCACTCTGCCTGTTTTTAAACCTATTCTGCCTGCTTTAAACCTATTCTGCCTGCACTAAGCCTATTCTGCCTGTTTTAACCTCTGCCTGTTTTTAACCTATTCTGCCTGCTTTAAACCTATTCTGCCTCTGCCTACTTGCCTAAACCACCTGCTTTAAACCTATTCTGCCTGCACTAAGCCTACTCTGCCTGTTTTCAACCTGTTTTTAACTCTGCCTGTTTTAACCTAACCTACTCTGCCTGCTTTAAAACCTACTCTGCCTGTTTTTAACCTACTCTGCCTGCTTTAAACCTATTCTGCCTGCTAAGCCTCTCTGCCTGTTTTAACCTATTCTGCCTGTTTTAATCTACTCTGCCTTTTTTAAACCTATTCTGCCTGCTTTTAAACCTACTCTGCCTTTTGCCTGTTTTAAACCTATTCTGCCTGCTTTAAACCTACTCTGCCTGTTTTAAAGCCTACTCTGCCTGCTTTAAACCTATTCTGCCTGCACTGCCTGTTTTTTAATCTGCCTGCTTTAAACCTATTCTGCCTGCACTAAGCCTACTCTGCCTGTTTTAACATATTCTGCCTTTTTTTAACCTTCTGCCTTTTTTAAACCCAACTCTGCCTGCTTTAAACCTATTCTGCCTGTTTTTAAACCTATTCTGCCTGCTTTAAACCTATTCTGCCTCTGCCTGCTTTTAAACCTATTCTGTTTTAAACCTATTCTGCCTGTTTTAAACCCCTGCCTTTTTTTAACCTTCTCTGCCTGTTTTTAAACCTATTCTGCCTGCTTTTAATTCTGCCTGCACTAAGCCTACTCTGCCTGTTTTTAACCCATTCTGCCTGTTTTTAACTATTCTGCCTGTTTTTAAATTACTCTGCCTGTTTAAACCTATTCTGCCTGCTTTAAACCTATTCTGCCTGTTTTTAAACCTACTCTGCCTGTTTTAAACCTACTCTGCCTGTTTTAACCTACTATGTTTGCTTTAAACCTATTCTGCCTGTTTTAACCTGCCTGCTTTTCCTATTCTGCCTGTTTTAACCTATTCTGCCTGTTTTGCCTGCTTTAAACCTATTCTGCCTGCACCAAGGCTACTCTGCCTGTTTTAACCTACTCTGCCTGTTTTAACCTACTCTGCCTGCTTTAAACCTACTCTGCCTGCTTTAAACCTATTCTGCCTGCCTACTCTGCCTGCTTTTTAACCTACTCTGCCTGCTTTAAACCTATTCTGCCTGTTTTAACCTACTATGTTTGCTTTAAACCCTATTCTGCCTGTTTTTAACCTACTCTGCCTGTTTTAACCTACTCTCTTTTGCTTTAAACCAATTCTGCCTGCACTAAGCCTGCTTTAAACCTACTCTGCCTGTTTTAACCTATTCTGCCTGTTTTTAATCCTATTTTGCCTGCTTTAAACCTATTCTGCCTGCACTAAGCCTACTCTGCCTGTTTTAAACCTACTCTGCCTGCCTGTTTTTTATGTCTGCTTTTAAACCTACTTCTGCCTGTTTTTAATTTGCCTGTTTTAACCTACTCTGCCTGTTTTAAACCTATTCTGCCTGCACTAAGACTACTCTGCCTGTTTTAACCTACTCTGCCTGTTTTTAACCTACTCTGCCTGCTTTAAACCTACTCTGCCTGCTGTTTTAAACCTATTCTGCTTGCTTTAAACCTATTCTGCCTGCTTTAAACCTACATTCTGCCTGTTTTAACCTATTCTGCCTGTTTTTAAACCTATTCTGCTGCACAAAACCTATTCTGCCTGTTTTTAACCTACTCTGCCTGTTTTTAAAACCTATTTCTGCCTGCTCTGCCTGTTTAAGCCTATTCTGCCTGTTTTAACCTATTCTGCCTGTTTTAACCTACTCTGCCTGTTTTTAACCTATTCTGTCTGCACTAAACCTTTCTGCCTGTTTTTTAAAATTCTGCCAACTCTGCCTGTTTTAACCTACTCTGCCTGCCCCTATTCTACCTTTTTAAATTCTGCCTGTTTTAAACCTATTCTGCCTGTTTTAAACCTACTCTGCCTGTTTTAAACCTACTCTGCCTGTTTTAACCTACTCTGCCTGTTTTAACCTATTCTTGCCTGCTTTAAACCTATTCTGCCTGCTTTAAACCTATTCTGCCTGTTTTAAACCTACTCTGCCTGTTTTAAACTACTCTGCCTGTTTTAACCTCTCTGTCTGCTTTAAACCCATTCTGCCTGCACTGCTTAAGCCTACTCTGCCTGTTTTAACCTACTCTGCCCTTTTTAAACCTTTTCTGCCTGCTTTAAACCTACTCTGCCTGTTTTAACCTACTCTGCCTGCTTTAAACCTATTCTGCCTGCATTAAACCTATTCTGCCTGCTCTGCCTTTTTTAACCTACTCCTGCCTCTTTTTTTAACCTTTAAACCTACTCTGCCTTCTGCCTGCTTTAACCTTTTCTGCCTGCTTTAAGCCTATTCTGCCTGTTTTAACCTACTCTGCCTGCTTTAAACCTATTCTGCCTGTTTTAAACCTATTCTGCCTGCTTTAAACCTATTCTGCCTGCACTAAGCCTACTCTGCCTGTTTTAAGGCTATTCTGCCTGCCTTTTTAACCTATTCTGCCTGCTTTAAACCTATTCTGCCTGCACTAAGCCTACTCTGCCTGCTTTTAACCTACTCTGCCTGCTTTAAACCTACTTGCCTGTTTTAAACCTATTATGTTTGCTTTAAACCTATTCTGCCTGTTTTTAACCTACTCTGCCTGTTTTAAACCTATTCTGCCTGTTTTAAACCTATTCTGCCTGCACTAAGCCTACTCTGCCTGCCTGTTTTGAACCTACTCTTGCTTTTTTTAACCTACTCTGCCTGCTTTTTAAACCTATTCTGCCTGCTTTAAACCTATTCTGCCTGTTTTAAACCTAAGCCCTTTTTAACCTGTTATTCTGCCTGTTTTAAACCCATTTAAACCTATTCTGCCTGTTTTTAAACCTACTCTGCCTGCTTTAAACCTATTCTGCCTGCCTGTTTTAAACCTATTCTGCCTGCTTTAAACCTATTCTGCCTGCTTTTAAAACTATTCTCTTGCCTGCCTTTTAAACTATTCTGCCTGTTTTAAATATTCTCTGTGCCTTTAAACCTATTCTGCCTGCACTAAGCCTACTCTGCCTGTTTTAACATACTCTGCCTCTTTTAACCCTCTTTTTAAACCTATTCTGCCTGCTGTTTTAACCTATTCTGCCTGCACTCTTTTTAACCTATTCTGCCTGCTTTACACCTATTCTGCCTGTTTTAAAACCTACTCTGCCTGTTTTTAACCTACTCTGCCTGTTTTAAACCTACTCTCTGCCTGTTTTAAACTTACTCTGCCTTTTTAAACCTATTCTGCCTGCTTTAAACCTATTCTGCCTGCACTAAGCCTACTCTGCCTGCTTTTAAACTATTCTGCCTGTTTTTAACCTACTCTGTCTGCTTTAAACCTTTTCTGCCTGCACAAAGCCTACTCTGCCTGTTTTAACCTACTATGTCTGCTTTCAACCTATTCTGCCTGTTTTTAACCTACTCTGCCTGTTTTTAACCTACTCTGCCTGCTTTATACCTATTCTGCCTGCACTCAGCCTAATCTGCCTGTTTTAAACCTAATCTGCCTGCTTTAAACCTATTCTGCCTGCACTAAGCCTACTCTGCCTGTTTTAACCTATTCTGCCCTTTTATTAATCAAACTATGCCTGCTTTAAACCAATTCTGCCTGCACTAAGCCTACTCTGCCTGTTTAACATATTCTGCCTTTTTAACCTACTCTGCCTGCTTTAAACCTACTCTGGCTGTTTTTAACCTACTCTGCCTGTTTTTAACCTACTCTGCCTGCTTTAAACCTAATCTGCCTGCACTAAGCCTACTCTGCCTGTTTTTAACCTATTCTGCCTTTTTTTAATCTACTCTGCCTGCTTTAAACCTATTCTGCCTGCACTAAGCCTAATCTGCCTGTTTTAAACCTACTCTGCCTGCTTTAAACCTATTCTGCCTGCACTAAGCCTACTCTGCCTGTTTTTAACCTATTCTGCCTTTTTTTAATCTACTATGCCTGCTTTAAACCAATTCTGCCTGCACTAAGCCTACTCTGCCTGCTTTTAACCTACTCTGCCTGCTTTAAACCTACTCTGCCTGTTTTTAACCTACTCTGCCTGTTTTTAACCTACTCTGCCTGCTTTAAACCTATTCTGCCTGCACTAAGCCTACTCTGCCTGTTTTTAACCTATTCTGCCTGTTTTTAATCTACTCTGCCTGCTTTAAACCTATTCTGCCTGCACTAAGCCTACTCTGCCTGTTTTTAACCTATTCTGCCTGTTTTTAACCTACTCTGCCTGTTTTTAACCTACTCTGCCTGCTTTAAACCTATTCTGCATGCACTAAGCCTACTCTGCCTGTTTTTAACATATTCTGCCTGTTTTTAATCTACTCTGCCTGCTTTAAACCAATTCTGCCTGCACTAAGCCTACTCTGCCTGTTTTTAACCTATTCTGCCTGTTTTTAAACCTATTCTGTCTGCACTAAGCCTACTCTGCCTGTTTTAAACCTACTCTGCCTGCTTTAAACCTACTCTGCCTGTTTTTAACCTACTATGCCTGCTTTAAACCTATTCTGCCTACATTAAACCTACTCTGCCTGTTTTTAACCTACTCTGCCTGCTTTAAACCTATTCTGCCTGCTTTAAACCTATTCTGCCTGCACTAATCCTACTCTGCCTGCTTTTGCACTAAAATATTATGCCTGCCTGTTTTTTAACCTACTCTGTCTGCTTTAAACCTATTCTGCCTGCACAAAGCCTACTCTGCCTGCTTTTAAAATATTCTGCCTGTTTTTAACCTACTCTGCCTGCTTTAAACCTACTCTGCCTGTTTTTAACCCACTATGCCTGCTTTAAACCTATTCTACCTGCATTAAACCTACTGTCTCTGCCTGTTTTTAACCTACTCTGCCTGCTTTTAAACCTATTCTGCCTGCTTTAAACCTATTCTGCCTGCACTAAGCCTATTCTGCCTGCTTTAAACTATTCTACCTGTTTTAACCTACTCTGCCTTTTTTAAACCTATTCTGCCTGCTTTAAACCTATTCTGCCTGCACTAATCCTACTCTGCCTGCTTTTAAAATACTCTGCCTGCTTTAAACCTACTCTGCCTGTTTTAACCTACTATGTCTGCTTTAAAACCTATTCTGCCTGTTTTTAACCTACTCTGCCTGTTTTTTTAAACCTACTCTGCCTGCTTTAAACCTATTCTGCCTGCACTAAGCCTACTCTGCCTGTTTTAACCTACTCTGCCTTTTTTTAACCTACTCTGCCTGCTTTAAACCTACTCTGCCTGCTTTAAACCAATTCTGCCTGCTTTAAACCTATTCTGCCTGCACTAAGCCTACTCTGCCTTTTTTAAACTATTCTGCCTGTTTTAACCTACTCTGCCTGCTTTTAAACCTACTCTGCCTGCTTTTAAACCTATTCTGCCTGCTTTCAACCTATTCTGCCTGCACTAAACCTACTCTGCCTGTTTTTGAACTATTCTGCCTGTTTTTAACCTACTCTGTCTGCTTTAACCTATTCTGCCTGCACTAAGCCTACTCTGCCTGTTTTAACCTACTCTGCCACTTTTTAACCTATTCTGCCTGCTTTAAACCTATTCTGCCTGCACTAAGCCTACTCTGCCTGCTTTTAAACTATTCTGCCTGTTTTTAACCTACTCTGCCTGCTTTAAACCTACTCTGCCTGCTTTAAACCTATTCTGCCTGCTTTCAACCTATTCTGCCTGCACTAAGCCTACTCTGCCTGCTTTTGAACTATTCTGCCTGTTTTTAACCTACTCTGTCTGCTTTAAACCTATTCTGCCTGCACTAAGCCTACTCTGCCTGTTTTAACCTACTCTGCCACTTTTTAACCTATTCTTCCTGCTTTACAACTATTCTGCCTGCACTAAGCCTACTCTGCCTGTTTTAACCTACTCTGCCTGTTTTTAACCTACTCTGCCTGCTTTAAACCTACTCTGCCTGTTTTTAACCTACTATGTCTGCTTTAAACCTATTCTGCCTGTTTTTAACCTACTCTGCCTGTTTTTAACCTACTCTGCCTGCTTTAAACCTATACTGCCTGCACTAAGCCTACTCTGCCTGTTTTTAACCTGTTCTGCCTGTTTTTAATCTACTCTGCCTGCTTTAAACCTATTCTGCCTGCACTAAGCCACCTCTGCCTGTTTTAAACCTACTCTGCCTGCTTTAAACCTATTCTGCCTGCACTAAGCCTACTCTGCCTGTTTTTAACCTATTCTGCCTGTTTTTAACCTACTCTGCCTGCTTTAAACCTACTCTGCCTGTTTTTAACCCACTATGCCTGCTTTAAACCTATTCTGCCTGCATTAAACCTACTCTGCCTGTTTTTAATCTACTCTGCCTGCTTTAAACCTATTCTGCCTGCTTTAAACCTATTCTGCCTGCACTAAGCCTACTCTGCCTGTTTTAACCTACTCTGCCTCTTTTTAACCTATTCTGCCTGCTTTACACCTATTCTGCCTGCACTAAGCCTACTCTGCCTGTTTTAACCTACTCTGCCTGTTTTTAACCTACTCTGCCTGCTTTAAAACTACTCTGCCTGTTTTTAACCCACTATGCCTGCTTTAAACCTATTCTGCCTGCACTAAGCCTACTCTGCCTGTTTTTAACCTATTCTGCCTGTTTTTAACCTACTCTGCCTGCTTTACACCTATTCTGCCTGCCCTAAGCCTACTCTGCCTGTTTTAACCTACTCTGCCTGTTTTTAACCTACTCTGTCTGCTTTAAACCTACTCTGCCTGCTTTAAACCTATTCTGCCTGCTTTAAACCTATTCTGCCTGCACTAAGCTTACTCTGCCTGTTTTAACCTACTCTGCCTCTTTTTAACCTATTCTGCCTGCTTTACACCTATTCTGCCTGCACTAAGCCTACTCTGCCTGTTTTAACCTACTCTGCCTGCTTTAAACCTACTCTGCCTGCTTTAAACCTATTCTGCCTGCTTTAAACCTATTCTGCCTGCACTAAGCCTACTCTGCCTGCTTTTAAACTATTCTGCCTGTTTTTAACCTACTCTGCCTGCTTTAAACCTACTCTGCCTGTTTTTAACCCACTATGCCTGCTTTAAACCTATTCTGCCTGCATTAAACCTACTCTGCCTGTTTTTAACCTACTCTGCCTGCTTTAAACCTATTCTGCCTGCACTAAGCCTACTCTGCCTGTTTTAACCTACTCTGCCTGTTTTTAACCTACTCTGCCTGCTTTAAACCTACTCTGCCTGTTTTAACCCACTATGCCTGCTTTAAACCTTCTCTGCCTGTTTTTAACCTACTCTGCCTGCTTTAAACCTATTCTGCCTGCTTTAAACCTATTCTGCCTGCACTAAGCCTACTCTGCCTGCTTTTAAACTATTCTGCCTGTTTTTAACCTACTCTGCCTGCTTTAAACCTATTCTGCCTGCACTAAGACTACTCTGCCTGTTTTAACCTACTCTGCCTGTTTTTAACCTACTCTGCCTGCTTTAAACCTACTCTGATGGTTTTTAACCCACTATGCCTGCTTTAAACCTATTCTGCCTGCTGTAAACCTACTCTGCCTGTTTTTAACCTACTCTGCCTGCTTTAAACCTATTCTGCCTGCTTTAAACCTATTCTGCAAGCACTAAGCCTACTCTGCCTGCTTTTAAACTATTCTGCTTGTTTTTAACCTACTCTGCCTGCTTTAAACCTATTCTGCCTGCATTAAGCCTACTCTGCCTGTTTTAACCTACTCTGCCTCTTTTTTACCTATTCTGCCTGCTTTAAACCTACTCTGCCTTTTTTTTAACCTACTCTGCCTGCTTTAAACCTATTCTGCCTGCACTAAGCCTACTCTGCCTGCTTTAAACCTACTCTGCCTGTTTTTAACCTACTCTGCCTGCTTTAAACCTACTCTGCCTGTTTTTAACCTACTCTGCCTGCTTTAAACCTATTCTGCCTGCACTAAGCCTACTCTGCCTGTTTTAACCTACTCTGCCTGTTTTTAACCTACTCTGCCTGCTTTAAACCTACTCTGCCTGTTTTTAACCCACTATGCCTGCTTTAAACCTATTCTGCCTGCACTAAGCCTACTCTGCCTGCTTTAAACCTACTCTGCCTGTTTTTAACCTACTCTGCCTGCTTTAAACCTACTCTGCCTGCTGCTAGACCTGCTGCCGCTTGTCACGTTTGACTGCATTCACCAAGGTTTATCTTTTCTAACTGCTACCGCTGTTGATACCTTACTATATTTTCTCTTTATTTATTAACGGCTCACATATTTTATTTATTTCTATACTAGGCCTACTAATGGGATCCTCACGCCGGAAACGTTGTGATCATAACAACAAAGATGAGGGCAATAATTCGAGTGTGAATAATATGAATAATTATAATACCTATTTCCGCCAACTCTTCCCACTTCTTTAATCAATCAATTAACAGGAAACGTATGGTATTTGTTTTAATCTGGATGCGTATGAGCGTCTCTCATTTCACTTGTCTGACTGCCCCATCATGCGAAAACTTGTTTATTTGCCTATTTTCCTTGATTTTTTTCATTCATCATTCAGCGCCACATTTTTATTTATTTATTCATTTATTTTTGTTCTTTACTTTTCCGCCTTTTCCAAATATTTTTTTCTGAAAAAGATGTTTCACCATGTTGCTTTACCTTGAGATATGGCTTGACGTCAGTTATAAATAACTCATTAAAAACAAAATGTCGTCTGTTACTCAGCAGTATGTAACGAGAAAAACGCTACAATTTCCTTCTCTTGAGTTCTTTGACGCCATGTTTATCGTTTGTACTTTTACCAGACATTTCCAGGCGTCATTTCCACATTAGCGCTTTACCACGAATGTTTTTAAAACATTCAAAAAATGTTTTAAAAAATTAAAAACTTCGTAAATTTAGAAAATCGTTGGAGACGAGTGACTGTTTCTTGAATAGAATAATTTCATGCGCCATATTTCTGTTTATATTTAATTATTATCTGGACAGATATCTCGCAAAGTCCATTGGTAAGGTTTACATAAATCTGCCTCATTAACTAAGAGTAGAGAAAGCAAAGCTACTGATTTTCTCCTACTTGAATATCTTCACCATGTAATATTGATTAGAGATGTGGATAATGTAACTGTTAGCTGCTAGCAAAGAGAAAATGAATTTGAATTCCGACAGAGCTCGTTACATACATTTTCGCAGAAATACGCTTGGAAAAGGCATTAATCGATCTTTTCTTCCCGAAGAAAGAACCATAATACGAGGGCATACTGGAATCACTGGTCGTGGTTGCAATCAGTCTAAAAGGACAACTCGGAATTCAAAATCCTCACTATGTATATGCAGTACTGGCAATGCGCATAATGTAGAGCCATTGAAATGAGTTCACAATTAATCGAAGTGTGGGGTTGTGGACTTCATGATCTCGACTGAGTTTGAACTTCTTTTTTTTTTAAATTTATGCTACAACGCCCAAGATAAATAAGACATTTTCAAGAGTGTGTCAAGATATCTGAAGATGAGACAAAGAGCGGGGAAGTGCCTTTCCCGATGACATCTGTATGAAATAAATACAAAAAGCCCCAACAGGAAGTCTAGACTGTCAATTGAAATGCCTTCTCACATATCAAACTTCCCCACATGAAGTCACTTTTAAACATTACATGTGATGACCCTACAACCGTAATGGGTCCCGGGACGCGTGGTTGCGATCGGGAAAAGAGAAAGTGGTGGGCTGAATTCGAACTGAAGTCAGAGTTTGTTGCGTTCACTTTTGCACAACTACATTTAGAAAAAGTATGAATCCATCTAATCTACTGTAGTGAACAAAACAAGATTAAAATTCAGATGCTAAGCACCGACTCATTGATTTTGTTAGAAATTAAAAAAGACTTGAATTTACAAACTTTGCTTAACACACACGCAAAAGCGAATCCAAAACAAAACTCGTGAAATTTCACACCTTGATGCGAAATGTTTTTAGGGCAATAGAAAACTAGCGAAACATTTAAAAACAAAGTTCAAATAATCTTCAATTCTCAGAAACAAATTCTTTTACGGACCTTTTCGCGAGCCGACGCGAAGTTTGTTCATCGTCCAATGGAAAGGCTCGAACTATATCTGGGAGTGAATTCCAAAATGACCCTTTCAAGCCCCACAAGCAAAATAAAAGACGGGCAAGTTCGCCTGTCACCAGAGAGAAGGAAACGAACGTATTAACACGTCCCTTGACAACCCCTCAGCTATGGGTTAAATAGCAGATTAGGTTCCCATGAAGCGGTTAGCAACCAGTCTAGGAGAAAGACAAGTCTGAATTCAAATCTCTAACCTAGGAATACTGGGTATGTAGCCCTAGCAAGGTGCGTGCTATACAGCCATTGAAAAGATTATAGCGAAACAATTAACTGAAGTGCGAGATTGTAAACTCGATGATTATGACTGTGGTTAAATGAAAGAAATTGCTTAGAGTCAAATGTTTTAAAATTATCAGAAAAAAAGTAGATTTAACTGGAAAAAATAAATCTAAAAGGAAAAAGTATTCATTAAGAAAATTAAATAAATGTAAATATACTTTTCTTTATGATTTTACCCCAAGCAAGGCAATAAAGCTACTAAGACGCAAGGGGGTTACTAGGTGTGGAAGGGTATGAGAAAAAGAAAAACATTATTAAGGGGAGAGAACAATAAAAGAACAGGAATTAAGAAGACAGACGTTAATGATTGGCATTACATTTAAAGTTTTGAAGATCAACGTTCACTGGAAAGCAAGAAGCCGGAAGAGAGTTCCACAAGCGAGAAGTGTGAAAGAAGCTTCTAACATAGAACCTGCGGTTTCATCTAGCCATTTCAACTGTAGTAGGATGAAACCTAGCTACCAATCTAGTACTAAGCTTAAATTCGTAATCTCAAGATACCAAAGCGGAAAGCTCATTAGAACAATTACCATGAAAATATTTATAGAAAAGATTCCTGTAGGTTTTCGAAGTCTACTTTTTTTAAGTAAGTTTAGGCGAAACGTACTGGGCACTCAGTGATGGTCAAACTCACAACAGCGGTAATGATCTGACAGACAAGATTACTACGGGTTGCCTTAGAGTATGAAATCCACTAATTAGAGATGCAGTCTGCAATGTGAAATTTTTGACCATCACGCTTCAAAGTATGCAATAGTTAATTACAAAATCCAGCTTGGTGCGACACAAAGTCGCTGTTATGAAGTAACCACTTAGGAGCGAACCTATTAATTACCACCTCCTTAATTAAAAAGAAAATAATTTACAATGCTTTCAGGTTATTCTCGTATAATAATACCTTGATTACCGAGTTTATTTGCACAGTTTATCGTCATACCAACAACTAAAAATGGATAAATATTTGAAAGACTGTTTTCTTTGAAAAAAAAAAATACCTTCATGAATGACGCAAATTTCTTGTTCGGCTTTTATTTATTTTTTTTTTTTTTACACCTTCGTCTTTTTTTTTTACTTCTTTTTTTTTTTTTACTTCTTTTGTTTTTTTTTTTTTCCCAACAATTTCCTTCCGACGAACAACAATCCAGCAAATTCCACGAGAGATCACGTGATTTTCCAAATGACGAGCGTGAAAGCTGTGACGTCATAGGAAAAAAAAATGAAGGCTTCACAAAGATGGCTACGACAAATTTCAACTAATATATTTCTGTCAGTGATCCAAAATAACGCATCTGAAAAAGCAAAATAGGAAAGGAGGAAATTGGAATTACTGCGCATGTGCTCCTTTTGTAGCGGAGGAATGAAAATTGTTAATTATTTTTGTAATAAGCAAAAAGTCAACTGTGTATACTACGTTGCAACCTGAGCTGCAATATTTTTGATAAAAATAATATATAATTGATTAATGTATAAATAATTCCTAAGCTTTTCCGAGCCTAAACTGTTACTGCGTACGTGTTACAACAGTTTTCTGTTTTGGATGAACTACAAGTCTCTCCTGTGTTTCGTTGTTTTATTTTTTTAAAATTAATTTTACCCAATACAAGGCTCTAGAGCCACCCAAGATAGAGTTTTACAGTCGAAAGCGTAATGATCAACCAGGTGTGTTATGATCCTATGTGGTAAGAAGTCAAGATTATGAGGATAAGGAGAATATATGAGGATTTTGCCTTGACTTGAAAAAAATCAACATCGATGTATCAGCGCGGGAATCTGTTCCAGAAAGAGAAAAAAAAAGCTGTCTACTACTATTACTAGGACTGTAATCAACTGGAAAGACTGGTGAAACTTTCACGATTTTCTTATTTTAATATTCTGATGAATTTTAATTCTTAAGTTAATGATTGAATAAGCTTATGACGAGTTCTATGACAATAAAATCTCCGTAGAAATTTCCCCATCGTATCGTTAGATATTTCAGCTTAACAACTTTAACAAAATATTGCAATAAAAATCCTAAATATGAATACTCGTCGTTATTTTAGGAAGTGGATAGAAACGAAAAAAAATTGATATTGACAACTTTTTCCATTTCTCTGAAACAGCCATTAAACACTTCTTACTTTCTTTCTTTCTTTCTTTCATTCATTTTCTCACTGAAACCAAATAGTGACATTCCCCCTCTTTCCACGAGATCAAAACGGAATAGGCCATTATTTATGAGGTTTTGGCACATCTTAAACCCTTCTATCTTCACTTCTTTCTTTCTTTCTTTCTTTCTTTCTTTCTTTCTTTCATTCATTTTCTCACTGAAACCAAGTAGCAACTCTGATGTACTTTTCCCCGCAATCAAAACATTATTTATGAGGCAGTGGCATGAGAGGTTTAAACACATCTTTCTTTCTTTCTTTCTTTCTTTCTTTCTTTCTTTCTTTCTTTCTTTCATTCATTTTCTCATTGAAACTAATTCGTGTCTTTCCCCTCTTTCCATTCGATCAAAACGGAATAGTTTGTTATTTATGAGGTATTGGCAAGGCGTAACGGTCATGCAAACTAACAGAGGGAGGAACAAGCACATTATAATACGATATTTGCTTATTATTTATCATTAATACTGTTAATATAAATGTGAGTATTGTCTACTTATCCTTTAGTACTTTGCTTTCACTAAATTTCACCTATTACAAAACTCTCGACCGACTCAAAGTACATGGTTACAGTCGCAATAGTAACTAAGAGTGAAGGTGGTGTGTGTAGTAGAAATTGAAAATTATGAGGATAAGGAGAATAGATAACGATTGGCTCTTGACTTGAAGAGGTCAAGATTAAAATGTTCAAGGCAAAAACCAAAGCGAAAGTCTGTTCCATAAAATGGTAGTTTTGAATAGGTCGTTCTTTTTACATGTGAAATCCTCGGGTTTTACAGGGAAATCTCTCAGCTTCTAAGCAGGCTAAAAGGTGAATAATGAACAAGGTTAACTGGAGCATAATAATGAGGCCCTCACTGATGTATATATGTATAGCTGGCCACTCGTATTCGAGTATACCCGTCTAATAGGGTGGCTAGCCAATCCCTATTGAAGACGCTTGCTCAGGCGCATTTATGTTTATTCAACATCCACAGGGCGAACTGGTGGTTTATACTGCAAATATTCTGAACAGATCTTAGTTACAGTTTCTGGAAAAGAGCGTGTTATCTAGCGTGATCAACAATTTGAACAATGTCAGCACGATCTCGGCCACGATGACTTGTGAGTTCGTGCTAGCACAGCTATAGACGGTACCCAAGGGTTCCGTCTACCCAATTTCACTGACTGATAATCTAAATCAATAAAATCGACTTACACGATTAACCTGCTCACCTTAAATCCGCAAAAGGTGTTCTGCATACGATTAATTTAGCGCAAGGTTTTTTATGCTAATGTTCACCCAGTATAAGTCGCGATGACCACTCAAGTGAGAGTGTGTGATATAATTAAAAGTGGTAAGAAGTGTAGAACCATGATCACCCACGTCCTGAAGTGACAAGGCACATGGAAGAAGAAGAAGAAGAAGAAGAAGAAGAAGAAGAAGAAGAAGGAGAAGAAATAATGGCAGTGGAAACTTTGGCATCAACTTAGCTGTATATCTATATATTTGAATATATCTAAATTTCTCTTAATATAAGCGCGCACACACGAACACACACACACATGTATGCATGTATGTATGCATGTGTGTATGTATGTACAAACAAACACAAATACTAACAGAGAGATGAATAACCTCATTCCCACCGTTTTTTTCTCCTCAATGCTCGCCGTTGTCGGACCTTGTTTACAGCCGAGATAGACTGACTTTCATTGTAAAAACAGTACAAGATTTTTAGGTCAGACCTTTCCGATAGGAAAATTTAAGCCTTCTTTGATAAAAAAAAATGCTATCTTAATTAATTTAACACTTGCTTTCAACTTTCTTAATTTCAAAATGGTTGCTTCTTAAAAGAATTTAAAATAAATAATGCGAACTATTTAAAGTTTTATGATTTGCTATTGAAACAAACAAATAAAGGAAAAGACTATATAAAGTAAAAAAATTCTAGAATTTAATATACAAATTTTAGACTTTGGAAAATTGAGATTTTTTTAAATAAATCTCTTCTTGATAAGGTAGAAATAACAATTAAAAAATGCAATTGATACTGTAAACGTATTGTTGTCTTCTGATACAGACTGTCCAATAAAGCCATTGTGCAGATGAAATTTTAATATTTTCCCTTCTCGATAAAAATATTAGTCCTAAGGCAAGTTTGGTTGATTTTGTTTAGCGACATATTGGTTATTTAATGCCGAAATCTAAATATTTTGAAAGCAATTGTATGCCTTCAACCACAGGGGTATTGTTGGTCATTTTGCTATAAATAGGCATTGTTGGTATTTTTTTTTTTTTTATATAAAAATGTATTTTTATACTTTCATGGTGTTTTGTCTGAGGGCTCACTATTTGTCCATACCTGAGACCCTAAAAGGTGCTACCACTCCGGATCAGTGTGAATCTGGGAACACCAGCAGTTAAGAGGTGATTCCACGCTCATCAAAAGCTCCATTCTCCCGATCAGGGGACTTGCTACCGGATACTGTGAAAACGCATGTATTGTTAAATATGAGGTTTTTCGGAAATGTATTTAATCATTTTGAATCTATCAGTAACCGGTTGTGCCACCTTGATTTAACTTGGGGATTACTTAGAGGGTACATTACTGCGCATGCGTGAACAGACACTACTGTGGTAGTATCCAGTCTGTAGTTAGATATCATTAAGTGATCTTTTGTACTGTGCAAATGTCGCATTCATAATAACTGAGTCTTCACGCCACATGCTGAATTTTTTTTGTGGGGTGGGGGAGAATAATACCGAATCACCCAGGATTTTCAGCACCAGTACAGTCCAGATACTCATGGTTTTTCCCAATGCTAAAATTGCAATCGTGGATGTGATTAAGAAGAGCTTAGTAGTTAATCCAGAAAAAGGTGTTTGCAAATTGTGAAACGGTAATGGCAGATTAGCCGTTTCCTTATAAGGAAACAATCGGCATTCATTAACCGAGCAGTTATCCTTACTGTCGATTGAAATTAATAAAACCTTTCTCTTAAACAATTTTTTCAAGTCCACTGTTATTTCTCTTTTTAGTATTGATGGGGGATTTCTTGTCTAAGATTTCCTAAGCTGATGTGAGTTTCTTTCCTTAGCTTTTGGTCCTCCAATATGGCAATGAATATACCATGAACTGAACGCATGAGCAAGGATAAAATTTTGTGGAAAATGGGAACAAAAAGGACACTTATATTTCGCATAAGAAAGGGACACTGGAAAGTTCTTGGGTACATAAAGAAAAGGAGGTTTGGAGAATTTGACACTCACGGAACATATTGAAGGCAAGAGAGACAGAGGAAAGCAGAGATTAATGACATTGTGCAAATGGTTGGAAAAAAACAGGGATTTGGGGAGATACCAGAAAGGTAAACACTGCTAAGAGCTACAAAGTACAGGAAGATGTGGAGAACCATGATCGCCCACGTCCTGAAGAGATAACGCATTTAGAAGAAGAAAAATGGTAATGATGACATTAGCCATTTCCATACAGGAAACATTTGATAGCCATTGACCAAACAATGTTACTGTTGGTTATAATTTATAAAATCTTTCTCTTAAATTAATTTTTCCAAGGAAATACGCTTTTCAAGTCCACACTGTCATTTTTCCTTCTAGTATTGATAGGGGATTTCTTGCTTAAGCTTTCCTAAGCTGATGAGAGTTTCTTTCCTTAGCTTTTGTTTAAAAAGACAAATGCTAGTAAGAACTACAAAGGACAGGAAGTCGTGAGGAGCCATGATCACCCACGTTCTGAATGAACACGGCACATAGAAGAAATAAATTGTGGATTCAGTGGTCGTTGTTTGAGCCCAAATGAAAGCCATGTGTTCGAATGCTGATTTTCATGGCAAACTGCCACTTTGTTTGGAAGACTGAAACAACACAATTTATCCCAATGATTTTATTTAACTGTCTTCCTTATTAAGCCAATTTATTAATCACATAAATCACTTCATGAATAATACCTCTGAACTGTTATGTAATATCGGTCCTCCAGTGAATATACCATAAACTGAACACCTGAACAGCGACAAAGTTTTCTGAAAAATGGGAACACTTATACTTAGCATCAGAAAAAGGCACTTGAAATTTCTAGGGTACATAAGGAAGAGGGGCTTGGAAAATTAGACACTCATAAGACATATTGAAGGCAAGAGAGACTGAGGAAAGCGGAGAATATTAAGGTTGTGTATAGGGTTAGAAAAACAGGGACTTGGAGAGATAACAAAAGGATAAGCACTACTAAGAGCTACAAAGGACAGGAAATTGTGGAGAGTCATGATCGCCCACGTCTTGAAGAGGCATGGTACAGAGAAGAAAAAATGGTAATGGTGAAATTAGCTATTTCCATATAAGAAACATTTGACAGTCATTGATCAATGTTACAGTTTTTCGAAATAATACGCTTCTGAAGTCGGTTGTTATTTCTCTTTGTAGTACCGATGGGGATTTCCTTCCTAACATTTTGTTTAAGGTAGTGTGGAAAGTCATCTTGATTATATCGTTATATTCTTTTCTAGTTACATGTGCTCCTCCATTTTAGTTGTTGATGCTGTTGAAAGTCTTCAAGTGGTGCGGTTTTTGTTATTTGGTGATGTTCTTTATTTTTAAATCTATAGCATCACTCCAATGAGATCTAACGAAGAATGGTTCTCTCTATGACGCATAGCGTTCATTCGATCGGAGCCATTTTGAATCACTGATTTGAGAAAACGGTTGTATACAAATGACAGACATTTCTGAACGAGTTGGATACCATGTATGACATCAGTATGAGGGTTTAGCGCATAACTCGAGTTTATAGGCTAATGTTTTGGTTTGTAGAATCTTGTGACATTGGGCAAAAATATCATATTCCATGTCCAATTCCTTTATCTCCTATGCTAAATTTGCAATAACCGATCCATACAGCGTAGTATTTGAATCCTGAATTTTTATAGATTCAGGGTATGCGCCAACACTTTCATTCTAATTGCAGATCATAGTTTCTATTTTAGAAAGATTTATCTTGAGTCCTACTTCTTAAAACACTTGCTAGAGTATGCTGAATTTTTGTTCTAGATCATTCTCATCCCAACTATGAATACATATATCATTAGCAAAGGTCCCCTTAGCCTCAGTACACTGGGCGCTGGAGAGCAACCAGAAACCCCGGAATAAGTTCGTGCAGTCTGAAAAGGAGTACTTTAAAGAGAACTAAGGCACCACAAGTAAAGGGATTCACCTAATTTGATTGGTTTGACATTTTCAGGACCGAATTTATGTATTTTTAAAAATATTTTTGTCTTTTACCGTGTTCTTTTAGAGTGTAGGCGATCATAACTATTAATATTTTTTCTTTATTATATATGAATTGCCATAACTTATACTGAGTTATTATTATTATTATTATTTGTTTATTATTTCCCTTACTTTCCATCCTATCTTAAACAAAGCTTTGGAAGGAAACTCTCATGAGTATAGAAAGAGCCATGACAATGAATCTAATTTCTTTGGAAAACTGTTTTAAGTGAAAGTTTTTATAAATTCCAACTGACAGCAATACTATTTGGTCAACGAATGCCAAATGTTTCCTTATAAGGAGACAGCTAATATTGCCATTACCACTGATATTCATTTTTAAATTTCAGATCTATAATTCTTGGCATGTGTTGCAATAAAATTTAGCCTCAAAAACAAACAAGATAGTTTTTAAGCGATTCGGATACAGGTTTGGTAATCGCAAGAAACTTGAAGAAAGTTCACAGAACTATCACAAAAGAAATTAAATCATTGCCAAGATAAAATGAAGAAAAAAAATTCGTTCATTCAATAAGTGTCGAATGTTTCCTGTATGAAAATGGTTTAATCTTATAAAACATAGTTCATAGGGTTTCTGTAGCTTTCTCTCTCGTTTGAAATTTCGAGTTTTCATTCCGCTAGACTAGTTGCAGGCTAAGGCTAGAGAGACCAGTCTACCCTGCTATTTAACCCATAGAGAGCGAAGAGACGGAGGACGTTGATGCGAAAGTGAATGCAACAGACTAGCCCGGAATTTCCTTGATTCCACTTTCTGCGCTGATGCCCGTTACACTACCTGATTTCGTATATACTTTCTCATGAAAGCAAATAATTTTTCCCATTAGTATAAATATAGCGACGAGATGGATATATGTTTTAATTGTCTGTAAGATTGCTCCAGTCACTGATTCAGTGAGAAAATAAATAGGAGGATTCATCACAGTGAGGTTTTAAAACGAAAACCTCAAAAGAAAAGGAATGGTTATTCTGTAATGGTGACAGCAAATATTGCCTTTTATTTTTAATGGAATCATTTATGTCTCAGTACATATGGAGAAACCCTTGGCCCAAATTTAACGCAGTGTTTGTTTACGGCTGCTATTTGTAACATTTGTTTACAATCGGCGATGAATGGTTTCATTTTCAGCGGGAAGCAGCAGTTTAAATCCAAGTCCTCTTTAAAATGATTAAAGCTGATCATATGACAAAATTCTTGGTTGGAAGGAAGTATTCAGGCAATTACTGAAATTTCTGTAAAAAAAAAATGTAAGTTTTATTCTTTGCGGGATAGAATGAATAATCATTTTTACGATTCCTGAATCTCCTTAAAGATGAAGAGAAACAGAAATGTTGTTCTACAGAAAGATGATGAGGGTAACATGAACCGAACCTGTGAGTTAACGACGAAGTTTTATAGAAAATGGAAACAAAAAGGAACCTAATATTTAACATCAGGAAGAGACAGTTAAAATTTCCAGGACACATAACGAGGAAAGACGGCTTGTAAAATCTGATTCTCACAGGACAGAGAGAAGTCAAGAGGGACAGAGGAAAACAACGCATAACATACTCAGTGAGCTTGAGTAAATAAATGGCGGAACAAGATTTAAGAAAAGATAAAATTCATTAAGAGCTACAAAGAACAGGAAATTGTGGAGAGCCATGATTGCTTATAACCTGCAGGGTCACGGTACATAGAAAAAGAAGAAATCCCCCCACACACAAACTTTCTCATTATTCCCTCGTATAAATGACCTGCTAGCCGGAGCGGTTAGATACGCAAACAACAAACCTGCATACTTTGTTTTAATGTCGTATTCCTTTAGGATTAAAACACACACACACACACACACACACACACACACACACACACACACACGCACAGTTTTCCTTTTCTTTAATATGAAAATAGAAACAGAAAGGAAACTTATACTTGACATCAGGAAGAGACAGTTAATATTTCTAAGGTACATAATGAGAAAGGGGGCTTGGAAAATCTGATACTCACAGGACAAGTTAAGAGAGACAGATACCAACAGCGCGTAACATGCTTAGTGAACTTGAGTAAATTGATGGCGATACCGGGTTTAGGAGAGATTAAAAAAAAGACAAAATTTATTAAGAGCTACAAAGGACAGGAAATTGTGGTGAGCCATGATCGCCTACGACCTGCAGGGACACGGTACATAAAAGAAGAAATCCATCACACACATTTTCTCATCATGACCTATGTATAATGCAAACAAGCCTGCCTACAAAATTTCTAGGGTACATCATGAGGAAAGGGGGCTTGAAAAATCTAATACCCACAAGACAGGTAAAAGGACAGCAGCGCATACTTAATGAACTTCTGACTGGGACTCGTTCCGTGACTTCCTCCGCGATGTCCCCTGGGAAGTTGTCTTTACGCTTCCCGTGCAAGAATGTGCTTCTGAGGTCTCATCCTGGGTTAAAGCTGGAATCGACGCTTTCATCCCCTCAAGGAAATATAGGGTCAAGTCGCACTCCTCCCCTTGAATCTCCGCTGCTTGCTCAGCCGCCATTGCCCATAGGAACCACTTCTTTCACCTATTTCGTAGCGACATGTCGGACTGCAATAGACGTCTCTTTGCCTCCGCCCGTAACGAATGTAAGCGTGTCCTCAACGATGCTAAGTCACTATTTGCTGCTCGGATGAAGGAGCGTATTGCATCTCGCAAATTTGGCTCCAAAGTTTATTGGCGTCTCTGCAAAAGCGTATTGAACAATTGAAAACCCTCTATACCTCCTTTGTTCAACCAGTTCGAAGTCCTGACCTCCTCTACCGACAAGGCTGAATGCTTTGCTCGGAAATTTTCATTCAACTCAACGCTCGACTCTTCCGGTGTACCCATACCCGACTTCCCTCTTAGAACTGAGGCCATATTGAGTGGGTATCGGGCATTATCTCCAATTTAGACCCCAGCAAGGCTAGTGGTGGGGATGGAATACCAACCATTGTCTTGAAGAAATGCGCGCCTGAACTGGCGCCCGCCCTCTCTAAACTATATAACTACTGCCTCAAGAAATCTTGTTTTCCTGACTGCTGGAAGTCCTCTTCAATTGTTCCTGTCTTCAAGAACTCTGGCGACCCCTTTGACCCTTCAAATTACCGTCCTATCAGTTTCCTGCCCCTCTTCGGCAAAGTCTTCGAAGACCTAATCAATACCGAAGTGGTTAACCACCTTACATCCCATGATCTGCTCTCAGACAAGCAATATGGCTTCCGCTTTACCCGATCTACAGCTGATGTGCTTACGGCTAACACTGAAAGTGTCTACCAAGCTCTTCAAAATAACGGGAAAGCCGTGACCCTAGAAAGCGTTTGATAGGGTTTGGCATGCCGGCCTTCTTCGCAAGCTCCAGGGTTATGGCATTACGGGTCGATTGTTTGACCTAATACAATCATTCCTGTCAAACCGTGAATTGAAGGTCGTTCTCAATGGATTCTCCTCCAGTTCCTATCCTACAAACGCAGGTGTTCCTCAAGGCTCCATCCTAGGCCCCACTCTATTCCTAATCTACATAAATGACCTTCGTGACGCCATAAATTCCCAAGTTGGCATCTACGCAGATGACACCACAATTTATTCCTGCCTCAAAAACAAATCTAGTGTCGCTGACAAAACTAACCTGGCCATGCGTCTCGAAAAGGACACCCCAATCGATTGTGAACTGGGGCAGGAATTGGCTGGTCAACTTTAATGCCTCAAAAACAAAACTGCTCTCTATGAATCACCACAGAGATCCTTCTCTGCCCTCCATTAGAATGTCTGACGCTCAACTTCTCGAGAGCACCTCTCTGAGGCTGCTTGGTCTCACGTTGACTGCTGACCTGAGATGGAACAAATACATTGAATCAATTGCTTCGTCCACCGCAAGAAAAGTTGGCTCCCTGTGCCGCGCCAGGAAATTTTTCTCCCCGAAATCAATCCTTCAGATCTACAAATCAACAATTCGCCCTTGCATAGAGTATTGTTGCCATATATGGTCTGGTGCCCCTTCTGTTTGTCTCGGGGTTCTTGATAGGCTCCAGAGGCGGATATGCAATATAATTGGCCCTGTTCTGGCATCTCGTCTACAGTCGCTCTCTCACAGACGCGCCGTCGCCTCTCTCTGTCTGTTCTACAAATACTTTCATGGCAATTGCTCCGAGGAGCTGCATTCGCTGGTTCCCAGACTTCATGAATTCAAGCGCCCTACGAGGCTGGCATCCCGCTCTCACCCTTTCACTGTCGAAACTTTTAAATGTAGCCATCTCTTCTACTCCAATAGCTTCATGTCCCACACCTCTCGCCTGTGGAACTCCCTTCCCTATTCCAGTTTCCCTGAGAGCTATAATCTCCAACTATTCAAATGTAATGTCAATCGACATCTCCAGTTGCCTTGATATATCCACTATCCTTCTCCTCATCCTTTCCTCTATCACTCCTATCTGATCTTGCTCCAAATCTTCCGCAACCCCCTGCATTCTAGTGGCTTCTCGCCTTGCTTGGGGTGAAATGCTTAAAAAAATAAATAAATAAAAACTTGAGTAAATTGATGGCGGAACAGGGTTTAGGAGAAATTTTTAAAAAAAGACAATATATATTAAGAGCTACGAAAGACAGAAATTGTGGAGCTCGCTTGAAGTCCTGTAGGGATACGGTACATAAAATAGAATGTGTTTTTTGTACCGCAAACAATATTTAGCAGACTCATGTGAAGCCAGACAAATAAAGTGTTGAGATGTTGGGGTGTTTCCGCGTGCGTGTATTGGAAATAAGGACAAAAACATACGTAGAGAAAAATACTTGTATATTTGAAGAGGTATTTACAACAGAGTGATTAGTAGTAAACGAACGCAGGTTAGTAGTAACAATCAGCAAGAGTCTAAAGTCCGACGGTATCTTCCGGTAGAGAGACGGAAGTGTGTTGGTCACCTGATCTCCCCAGAACTCTCTAGCACTGTCCTATATCGTAGAGAGACCAGTCCATTCTGATCAGAAGGTGGGTGGCCCCAACATAAAGGTACAATACGTAAGGGAATTGACAACACTGACAGCAATTTTCATAGAACAATTCAATCTTATATTTGATGACAACAAGAAGAAAGTCATGAACTCAAAACAAATAACCATAAAAATATATTCATAAACCATGTTTACAGAATTATAGAGGAAAGAAAGAAGCCTTCATTGAAGTTGTCGAATGTTCGTACGCTATCTTCAGTTGATCTTACTGAAAGCATAACATTCATACAACGTGTGTAGCAAGAGAGAGAAAAAATAATGTTGTAGCTCACGTGGTCGGAATAAAAAGTGACGAGGCGTTCAAAAATAGAACCGCCTGTAATTCTAAATCAGGAGCAGTAATCCTAAATATTTTAATTATCTTAAACAAAAGGTTTAGAAGGAAACGCCCATTAGTACTAGAAAGAGCCATGACAGTGAACTTGAGAAATCTAATTTCTTGAAAAGCTGTTTTAGGCTAAAGATTTTATAAATCCCAACTGACGGTAACGCTATTTGGTCAACTAATGCCGAATGTTTCTATATAAGAGCACAGCTAATATTGCCATCACCACTGATAATCATTTTTAATTTATAATTATTGGCATGGGTTGCAAGAAAAATTTAACCTCTAAAACCAACAAGATATTGCAAAATTTTTAAATGGTTGGGACACAGGTTTGATAATCGCGAGAATCGATAATCGAATAAAGTTCACAGAACAATCAAATAGAAATTAAATCATTGGCAAGATAAAAGCAGGAAAAAAAATCTGTTCGGTCAATGAATGTTGAATGTTTCTGTTGAAACTTGACTAATGCATGGAATAATAATGCAACACAAAAGGTACTTAGCACAAAATGTATTGAAACAAGAAAGTGTACACAATATTTACATATAGTCTTTTGTATATTCCTGGTAAGACCGTTCCTGGAGAATGTGTTGACTGAGTCGCAGTCGGGCAGAGTCTCGGGTTGAATCTCTTGATTCCTCCCTCTCTTCCCGGTACCAACCATATTTATATGGTCGGTACTCCACTATGCAAATTAGGCGGATCCTACCACAACAGTTTCCTCTACAGAGATGGTTAATCTCACCATTATTATCTTGACCATATTCTTTCAGTAACTCTTATGTTAATTTGCGACCATTGACAATCTCTTTCTTTCTGGTATTTAATGCATTTCTGTATTAAAATAGCAAATATCACAGATATAACAAACCTAATTTGAAAATGACACTTGTATTGCTTCCTGACGACTAGAAATCCCTTCTTTTCTGATTGCTTAACATATGTAACAGTGGATGTTGTTGCTTTGACAGACGACAGAATAGATCTGAAAGAATGTGTAAAGAAAGATAGACTTTGCCAGGGAAGTGAGAAAGTTATAGAACACGAAGGTCATTGTAGTACCAGTTGGTATTGGAGCACTAGGGGCGATCCTGAATAGCATAGAAAAAAATGAAAGAACTAAAAAACAAAGTATGATTACTGAAAACGGCTAGAAAGCTAAGATTGCGAAGAAGAATGCGAAGAAGAATGCCAGAGTTTTGAGAAGACTTGCTGTCACCTAATGTCATTTATAAAGCGCCGGGTACTACGGGTGTGAATACTCAGTGAATAATAATAATAATAATAATACCGGAGGGAATTTAATAGTGTACCCCATTCCTACATCTTATAGTCTTTAAATATATACAAGGTATCACCTGTCATCATCAATTTTATCAAACAAAGTATGTTGATATGGAAAACAGCACTTCACTTGAATCATATAACTGGAATCTATACGTCTGGTGAAATAAACGTCAACAGAGGACTATTTCAAGGCGACTTTCTCTCCCTTTCTATTTTGTATATCCCTAATATCATTAACCAGCGAACTTTACAGGACGGAATATGGCTATAAGATATCTCAAAAGAAAATAAGCCATCTTTTTTACATGGTTGACTTGAAGTTGTGTTGAAGGAATGACAGAGAGCTGAAAGGTCTTCTGAAAACAGTAAAATGTTTCAGTGATGACATTGAAATGGAATTCGATTTGGATAAATATGCTAAAGCCATAATTTTACGAGGATCACTACAAAATTCCTCTATTAGCTTAAGACCCTTGGGTAACAATCAAAGATGTAGAGCAAGAAGAAGCTTATAAGTATCTCGGTGTAAATGAGAGTGAAGGAATTCACCATAAAAAATGAAAGAAATAGTACGAAAAATTACTATAGAAGGGTGCGATTAATATTAAGATCTGAATTGAATTCTCAGAACAGAATTGTAGCCTTGCCATAATAGTTGTTCAATATAGTTTTAACATCTTGAATTGAACTAAATGATATCAGACGAAGGGATTATAAAACAAGAAAGCTTCTTTCTAAGTATAACAAGCATTATCCAAAGGTTGATGCAGACCGTCTATACATAACCCCGTAATGAAAGTGGAAAGATACATATACCGTAAAGAAAGTAGAATTATCATACAAGACAAAAAGTATTGGCTTACTAAAGTACACGGATACAACAAAGAACTGGATGATAAAATTAGTGAAACAACACGAAAAGAGAAAAAATATTCAATTATAAAAGAAGGCTCTAAATACAAACGAGATTTACATTTAGTAGATTCTGTAATAAAAACAATACAATGAACCCAAGAACCAAATGTTGCAGCAAAAATAATGAAAAAGAAAACCAAGCATAAAGCTCTTGAACAAATAAAACAACAATGGCAAGACAAATATCTGCGTGGTCAATATCCAGAACGAGGCTAATAAAGCCGATGTTGATAAAGTTAAAACTCATCGATGGGAGCATCTGGATTAAAGGCTGAAAGGGAAGGCTTTATTTTTGCAACGCAAGATCAGAGTCTTTTCATTAGGAACTTTCAGGTAAATATCATACATAATAATGTGGATCTAAAATGCAGGTTCTGTGACAAATACCAGGAAACCATAGAACATATGATCTCAGGATGTTTTGTGCTTGTTCCAAATGACTATAAAAATGGTCTCGACAGTGGACAATGTGTAAACACTTTGTCAAAGATGTTAACAAACACTGGTATGAACATCACACAGCGCCGGTTACAGAAATAGAAGACATAACAGTTCTATGGGATTATGCCATCTTTACAGACAGGAAGATTGAAGCAAATAGGCCGGACATTATTGTTAAAAACCAAAAAGAAGAATCTTGCCTACTAATTGATATGGCTTGCCCAGCGGACTGTGACATTGCAACCAAAGAATTTGAAAAACTATCGAAGTATAAAGACCTGGAAATCGAAATAGAAAAAATGTGGAAATTGAAAACAAGAATAGAATCAGTCATACTAGGTGCGCTTGGAATGATAAAAAAAGAAACACAACAATACATTTTTTTTTAATCCTTGGAAATCTCAGCTTAAGAGAAATACTAAAAACTGTCTTGATAAGTCCAACCCACACACTAAGAAGAACTTTGTCCATGTCACACTAGTGATGTTATGAGAGTTAGAAAAACAAATCATGAAATGTAGCCATAACAACACTCGACTACCTGCCTTAGGTCTTCCCGCAGACTTGGTAGGTAGGGTGACCATAGCTGAAATAATAATAATAATAATTGCGATACCTTGGAATAAGAACACCGTGAATGTGGGGCAAGCGAAAATGAATATAGAGGTTCAAGGGGTTTCCGTTTTGTGATTGGCGCAATTTGGATCCTTTTGCTAAGTACCTCGAGAGTATCTGACGTCATTGAGAATGTGCAGGTGTGAAAGCACTGCTTGGAATAAGTCAAGTACCGAGGAAAGTGTTGTGTCACTAAGCTGAGGATAGGAGCTGAGATATGATCATCATCTCCCGGCCTGTTGTGTAGGAAACCTACCACCCCTCTTGAAGATGAACTTGTCTACAAACAAAGACGTTAAATAGTGGCATGTCAAAAGACAGAGTCGGAGAAGTTCTTGGCTGAGCTAGTTATAGACTACTCAGGCGATTTCTGTACCTACTTACCAACCTAATAAACCCCTTTTTATTGTTACGTGTTATTTGGCTTTTGTCTTTACTAACCCCAAATCAACATCATAACACGGCCAAAACATCAGAGAGGATATCAAATAATAAAATAATAATAATAATAATAATAATAATAAATACCTTGATGCTATACTAAGAATGTATCTCTAGGCTTCTGGTCTTAATTGATTAGAGGTTTTATTATGTAGATGCCTAGTCATGATCAATTAAGATGTACTCTTCGGTATCATAGTCGTACTTGTCAGTGGCATGTCCCGTAGGGATTTACGAACTGTACATATATGTTCACGAGTAGGACGAGTTAGGAGTATTATGGCTAGATGTCAAGAGGGTTGGGGTTTTTAGGTTTGAAGAAGAAAACAGCCAAATTGAAGTTACATCTAGGTGCTTGAGAACGCTATCAATCAAGTACTGTCTTAACAGACGATAATAGCAGACTTGAATGTATATTTAACTGGACCCCTGCAAGAAAATCCGCTGCATTATGTGCAGTCACCATATTGCGCAATTTGGGTGCCATGATGGGTATATCATATATTTGTAACTCAGTGTCAGTTTTTCTCATTCAGTAATGATTATACCCATGATGGCAGCTTGTATACCCTTATCACACTGGATGTTATGATGAGTATATTAGGCTTCGTATATTTGTATCTCAGCGTCATTTTGTCCCATTCAATAATGATAATACATATCATGACACCTTGTATAGCCTTATCACGTTGGTTGCCATGATGGATATATTGGGCGTTGTATCTTTGTATTCCAGCCTCGCTCTATTTCCTTGCATGATGAACGTCTTTCCGGCAAATGTAAGTGTTAACAACCTTCATTTTAAAAATAAATATTTTCAGGAGTGTTTTGCCTTGACCGATCAAAAGTTGAATTGCTCTGAGGTTTCAAGGAAATTCAGTGCAGCAGTATCTTCTTCCGTGACATTCCCTGTTGGACATGTCAAGTCTCGAATTCAAAGCATTTGTCACATTATTCGCATGCCATTCATTCCCCCCCACGCCTCTTGCCAATTGTTTTTCAAACTGTCTTCCCATTTTTATTTTTATCCCCCGCTATACACCATCCTTGTTTTCAAGCATTCCCAATTTCTTTGTTTTCCTCGAATGAAAAAAATTGCATAACCTTTTTTGGCGAAGTTCATTTTTATTGACCAATGTCATTTGAGGAGTTTTTAATCTTTCGTTATTATCTCTTTTCAAATGAGTTTATTTATCTTGACATTAAAACGAATTTACTCACGCAGCAGATATCTTCTTTTATATGCTATACATCTTCATTGCGTGAACGATCATGACTCTCCCCAACTTCCTATGTTTTATAGTTCTCAGTAACGTTTAATCCAAAATTATATAATACTAGTAATAACCGTGAAAATTTCACGGTTTTGCTGTTTGAATTTTCTGGTGAATCATTAAATCTTAAGTCAATAATTGAATAAACTCCTTCCGAATTCTACGGCTATTGAATACTCATGGAAATCTCCATATTCCGTTGTTAAATATTTGAGCTTAGCAAATTAAAAAAATTAACAAAATGTCGCAATAACAATCATATACATAAACACAGTTCATTACTTAAAGAAGTAAGAGAGTATAAAAAAAATTGAAATTGACAAGTTTCTCCATTTCTCTGAAGGAGACGTTAAACACATGAGAACATTATTGCCTGCTCTATCGTTTCTTTCTTTCTTTCTTTCTTTCTTTCTTTCTTTCTTGTAATATGTATGTACTTGAAATATATATATATATATAATCTTACTTTACGTAATAATGTAATAATAATGTAATATATAATATTAATCGTATGTATAATTACACTATAATATATATTATACTATTAAGAATAATAATAATAATAATAACGGTGATAATAATAATAATAATAATAACTAGAAATTGCCAAGCACACATACTGAAAAATTGTGTTAACCCGAAATGCAGATTCTGCGATAAAGATGCAGAAACAATTAACCATCTTGTATCAGGCTGCACGGTGTTAGCATCAACTGAATATAAAACTCAGCATGATAGAGTGGGCCAATATCTGCACTGGAAAATATGCAAGATTTACTCAAAGGAAACTGCAAGAAACTGGTATGAATCTAACCCAGACCCGGTTACTGAGATAGGACATATAACAATTTTATGGGACTTAAACAATACACAGAGAGAGAGAGAACAAATCAAATCTCATCGCCCAGACATCGTGATTAAAGACCACAATAAGAGAATGTGCTTTCTTATTGACATGTCAATGCCTGCAAATTTTAATCTATCTTTGAAGATCTTCAAAAAACTATCAAAGTGCAAGGATCTTGAAATGTAAATTTCAAAAATGTGGCACATGAGGACATCAATAATTCCAGTTGTAGTTGCAGCCCTCGGATTGTTTGGAAAAGATTCCGATACATTCATTGAAGAGATTCCTAGTAGCCTGTAAAATGTGTGTGATCTTAGTTTTTTGGGGTTTTTTTACAAAAATGATCAGTGGACAATGTCATGAAGCCATTTCTGACCTTAGGTCTCTGGTTAGGACCCGGAAGGAAATGTGTATACAACAGAAATCAAAGATAATAATAATAATAATAATAATAATAATAATAATAATAATAATAACACAACTGAAAAATAGGTTAAAATTACGAGAACTTAACGTCTTTTTTTTTTCAGACTAGCAAAACTTCTATCAAAAAGCGCTTAATAGATAACTAGATTAATAATATTCAATAAATCAAGAAACGTGACTTATCTAGTATATGATAAATCATTTCATCTTTTCTTAGTTTATTGAATATAATTATAGTATATATATATATATATATATATATATATATATATAGGTATTATATATATAATATTTATATTTAATATAAATTTTATATCATTTTAATATTAATTATAAGTTATTAACGCAGTTGAGCAACTGTGCTACTCAAAAATCACGAAGTGACCGTCAAATCCAACTTATAAATCATTGATAGGTGCCGACTAGAAGCTTGATATATTAAAAAAAAAGTGGTTAAAAATGAATTATATTTTTATTTCCTGTAATCGTAAAATCTACAAGATAACCACGTGGTTTCGTTATTTAAATTATTCACATTTAGACTAATATCCTCATCTTTGATATTATCAAAATTTTTCAGCCGTGATGCCTTTCGGCACAACAGCCTATTGGATAAAACGCAGATTCTTGAATCTGCTGACATATTAATTGTAAGTTTAATCTCTGGGACAGGTATTATATTGATTGATTTGTTTTCTACGGTTTATCAACCCTTTGCAGGTTATTTAAAGCCAGAAAATATTTTTAGATTGTAAGATTTTTTTAGATAATGATAGCTATGGGTGGGGAGAAAGGTGGATTTATACCATTCCTAAGGGTATTTACGCGTTATAACGAACCCGAACAGAAATTGGAACTCTGCTCTCCGATTAACAATTCTGAGCCATTATCCATCACACAACATATACCAGATTACTGCACCTGGTATTCCCAAGCGGTAACCCATCTAGGTACTGAACAAGATTGACATTGCTTAACTTCGGTGATCGTACGGAAACCGGTGTTTCAACATGATACGGCCGTAAGCCACAGATAGTACACAGTGGAAACAGGTCGAGAAATAAGCGAGCAGTATTGAATATTGAACAAGACGTGATATCGGAAGACATTTGACAGCGGGACGGAAACAATTTAACCCAGTAGAATAAGGGGTTTAGTTCGAAGTTCCATGAAGGTTACACGGATCGACAGACACCTGAAGAAGGAGGGAGCAACGGCTGAAACGTTCTGGTCGTGACAACATTGAGCGGACATTAATCCGAATGTAAGTAATGATAATTCCTCATCCCAGAAACTCAGACAGAAACAGGGTTTTCATCAGTAGCTCGAGAAAGTTCCCATACATTTAGAAAGATATATATACAGAATTATTTCTGTTATTTTGAAATATCACTTACTATTTGTATTGCTTCATGTTTAAGAACCATACGAATTTTGCTTTTGAAATTAACCCACACTTATCTCACTCTCCAATATAATTACAGTTCTGTTGGCTTCATCTTTATTGCCATATTCACGACGTTTCGGCTATCGTACACTCCGGCCTTCTTCAAGTGATTGAAATTTCGAACTGAACCCTTTATTTCATCCACCGGAGTAGAATGTTCTAGTTCATGCCTTTTCCTGATGTCTCAACTCCCCCACTTTTTGTTCTCCACAGCAGTAGCCAGATTTTTGAACCCACAACTCTTTGGATCACGGGATCCAACCAACGCTTTTATCCACTTCTCAGATATTTAGATTTTTGTACTTACACGCTGTTACGTGATGTCTATCCTCCTGTGTGACAGCGAAAGCTGGTCGATCTCCGTAAAGATGAAGAAGAGGCTTGAACCAACAGATATGCGGTTCTACAGAAAGATGTTGAGGATACCGTGAACCGGACATGTGAGTAACGATGAGTTTTTAGAGAAAAAGAAAACTTATACTTAACATCAAGAAAGGGTAGTTGAAGTTTCTGGGGCACATAATGAAGAGGGTAGGCTTGGAAAATTTGATACTCACAGGACAGATTGAGCGAGAAAATGGACAGAGGAAATCAGTGCGTAACATGATGAGTTTGAGTAAATATATAGTAGAAGGGTTTGGGAGAAATAACAAAAAGAAAAAAAACTTGTTAAGAGCTATAGGAAGATGTGGAGATCCATGATCGCCTACGTCCTGAAGGGAAACGGGGTATAAAAGAATAAAGAAGCTCTACACGGAAACATTCAGGAGCCAAAATGTTTTTTTTGGCTCAAATTTCCTCACATAGCTCTTTTGATAGATTTATCAACAGCTTTTCTGTCAGCAGCCCATCCTAAAACCTGATGACATTTCTTGACGTGATTTCGACAATTTATAATGGCATTTTTATTCATTAAATGTCCACCAACTGACACTTAAAGATAAGGTGCGTATCTATTTTTGTACTTAAGGTCTATAAACGATTGAAATACGTAAATCAACCGAATTGGAGCCAACTCTTAAGATGAAGAAAAAGCTTTAAGAATTTAAATAATGTTAAGTCTCGAGTTGGGTAATCGTTTCATTGATAATAAATACATTTATAATGCGTAAGAAAACCTGGAACTATTTGATCTGAAGCACTGAAATTTGTGAAAAATAAAACCTGGAAGCGGAATATTAATTACGGATTTTGCTTCATTTTGTAGCTAGCTAACACTCTCTCTATATATCTATCTACCCCCCCCTCTCTCTCTCTCTCTCTCTATATATATATATATATATATATATATATATATATCCCCTCTCTCTCTCTCTCTCTCTCTCTCTATCTATCTATCTATCTATCTATCTATCTATCAATCTCTCGTTTTTTCCTTTTATTTTCTTTATCTCTTTCTTTCCGTCTATCTTTTTTCTCTCTTTGTATCAGTCTTTATCTCCCTTTGTTTCAGCAGCTTTCTTACTCTCTTTATAGCCTCCCTTTTTTTTCTTTGTATGTGTCTCGTTCTATTTATTTTATTGTCGCCATCTCTCTCTTCTGATATCATTCATTCTCTCTTTCTCTATCTCCGTCTCTTTCTTTCAAGCCTTCGTGTATTCATCCTTCTTTCTCTATTTCTCTCCTTATATCCATCTTCCGTTCTGTTATTTCTTATTTTACATTCTATCTATCTATCTATCTATCTATCTATCTATCTATCTATCTCGTTTCTTTTCTTTTTTTTTCTTTGTCTCTCTCTCTTTCTGTCTGTCGTTTTTCTCTCTTTGTATCTATCTATCTATCTATCTATCTATCTATCTATCTATCTATCTATCTATCTATCTATCACTCTTTTTCTTTCATTCTTTCTTTTTCTCTGTTTATATAAATCTTTGTCATTCTTGGTTCCAATGTCTTTCTCTCTATTTCGCTCTCTATAAACTTCTCTTTCTATATTTGTATCTATCTCACTCACTCTCACGTCATATTTCTCTCCCTTCTTCATCTAATCTTTCATTTTCTTTATTTCCATCTCTTTTTTTCAAGCTTTCTTGTATTCAACCACTTCTATTTCTCTCCTTAAATGCATTTTTTTGTTATTATTCCTCCCTCTCTGTCTCTCTCGCCCCCCTCCTCTCCTTTTTGCGTGTGTCTACCTCCCTCTCACCTACTTTCGTTTGTCCTTTCTTTCTTTCTTTCTTTCTCAATTGTATTTATTACGAAAGCAATTTTTAAAAATAGTTTTACTCGTTAGGGAGATTAGAGACATCAAGGGTATTACTTAAAATAGCATCTTTTAGCAGCATCAGATAGAATTTTTTTTATATCGAAGGCCATGTATCAAAGACAAATAAATAAAGTTAGTATCAGAACTTCAACTGGCAACGAGTTGTTGCCAGTTGAAGGCTTGGAATCTACGTAGTATCTCCGTTTTATTCTCTACACATTCTTTTTTTTATTTTTCATAATTTTTGTACGCAAATAAATTGTTACTATTCAAGGAATCTTTCGGATTACACTAGTCACCATTGTTGCTTTTTAGCACGATGTTTCAGCCAGTTAAGTCTCCAGTGGATAATATCAGATTTTGTCGCTTTCGGTCACCCATATTTTTCAGCTGTCCCATGACAAACTTACATCCCAAGGAAAGCTGACTCAAATGCTTATTTCAAATTTGTTTGTTTAGCAGCCTATCAACTCCTCATGGGTCATATGATACTGAAATTTAATTTTCTTGAGGGCATTAGTAATTTCTTTGACAAAAAATGGTATTTTTTGTTATAAAAATATTTTGTTGGTATTTTTTCTTACAGAAATGTATTGCTGGTAATTTTTTACTATGAAATTGTTGGTATTTTTATTATAAAATATTTAATACTTTCATAGTGTTTTCGCCCCAGTTTAGGGGTTAAATATTTGCCTATATCTGGGACCCTAACAGGTGCTATCACCCCGGGTCAGGGTGGCTCTGGAAACAACAGCAATTAAGAGGTTGTTCCACGATCCTCAAAAGCTTCAATCTCCTGATCAAAGGCTTTGATGCTAGATGTAGTTTATCGCCATACCCGAGGACGGATTTCAAATTTGAACTGAACAGATAATTTATAGAAACACATTCGAAACACGTGTTTTTCCCCTTTAAGTATTCTTACAAAATCTAATTAATCATTAAATTAACTATATATCGTCGATTTTTGGGGGTTTTTTTTTAATCATTTCACATCAAGCCAGAAAGGGCAATGAAGCCACTAAGACGGGACATTTACTGAGAATGAAAGAATTTAAGAAAAAGAAAAAGATTATTAAAGAGCGAGAACAATATAAGAACAGGAATTAAGAAGACAGAAGATAACGATTGACATTGCATTTAAATTATTGAAGATCAAACGTAACTGGACAGCAAGAAGCGGGAAAAATGCAAGAAAAGAAACTGTTAACATAAAACTTATTGAGGTGCGCGATTGTAAACTCGATGATTACAATTGTGGTTTAATAAAAAAAAAACTGGTTAGAGTAAAAATTTTTAAAATTTACCAAAAAAAAAAGTGGATTTAACTGGAAAAAATAAATCTAAAAGGAAGAAGTATTCATTAAAAATAGAGTAAATGTAAATATGCTTTTCTTTATGATTTCACCTCAAGCAAGGCAATAAAGCTACTAAGAAGCAAGGGGTTACTAGGTGTAGAAAGATATGAGAACAAGTAAAACATTTTTACGGGGAGAGAACAATAAAGGAACAGGAATTAAGAAGACAGAAGATAACGATTGACATTGCATTTAAATTATTAAAGATCAAACTTCACTGGAGAGCAAGATGACGGAAGAGAGTTCCACAAGCGCAAGGTGCGAGAAAAGAGACTGTTAGCATAAAACTTACGTTTACATCTAGTCATTTCAACTGTAAAGTGTCATGTCTACGTTAATTTTGGAAAGATTTTTGTTGGCAGTTTAGTTGTGTCATCAGCATAAATAACTAGTAAGGAACTGATGATATCGAGATGGTGGTTAATGAAAATGAGAAACTACTTAAATTCAAGGATAAACCCCTGGATACCTCCGCATGAATGTGAAATAATCTAGTAGCGTTAAGAACATTCGTATGATCAAATATCCATCCAAAGGCAGCATAGCCCTTGTGAAGAAGGCCAGCATGTGAAACCCTGTGAAACACCTTCGAAAGCATTAGATAAGAACGGCGTGGCTTCGACATTCCGGTTCTTATCTAAAGCCTGATACAAATTCCGCAATAATTGTTAACATGTCGACGGTTGACCAAAGGGAAATGAAAGCCATATTGTTTATGAAACGATCACCTTCGAAATAAAATTATTCATTTTTTCGAAGGTTATTCTACATCGCTTGAAAATGGAACTGAACTTTAAATTTAATTTAAGATTTAAGTTTTGCTTTCGAAACATGGTAACTTCTATGTCGCGATGAATACATTTTTTTTTAAATAATTATAATATTATGCTCTACTGTGTATCGAGCACTATTTTTAAGAATAAATGTAAAAGAACTCTGGGTTATAAATGTGACTGTTCTATCTTTTATATATATATATATATATATATATATATATATATATATATATATATATATATAACAATTGTAAAACTGTAGTTATTGCTGACGAAACGCGTCAGCAATAACTACAGTTTTCCTATTGTTATTTATATTTATAAATATTGTCTTTTCTACAGGTTAACTCTAAGAAATTTTCATATATATATATATATATATATATATATATATATATATATATATATATATATATATATATTTAAGCATAACTTAATTTTTATAGAAAATAAGTCCAATTTGTAATATTTTTTCATGTATTTTGTTGAAATGAAAAACTTATAAATTATAACAATTTATTCGGACATACTTTTGAGTGTTGCATGAAAAGTATCAAAAAATGTATCTAAGCACTGAGAATAAAAGATACCGTGCCATGTTTTGTGAATAACAAAGCAACGGGCAGTGGCTTTTATAAAGAGAGAAAATTCGTATATTCTACATTTCTTTTTATGCACCTATTCGTGTAATTACACTTTTATATTATAGTTTTTATTATATATATATATATATATATATATATATATATATATATATATATATATATATATATATATATATATATATATATATATATATATATATATATATATATATATATATATATATATATATATATAATTCATTTTATATTTTTGATACCATGTAGACGATAGTGGCTCTCCACAGATTCAAGTTCGTTATCATCTGTGAACTGCCATGGTTCTTTTTGGAAAGAAACTTTGAAACGATTTTCTGTTGCCTTCTCCGTGTTTTTGAATTTAGTATTGTCCATCTTCTAATCTGGTCGCCATCTAATATATATATATATATATATATATATATATATATATATATATATATATATATATATATATATTCTAACGAAGGTTTCTTTGCCAATAGAGGCAAGGGTTTGATTCCTGCCAGAGAGCGCATATTTTTCTTTAATAAGATTTCTTGAATACCCAGGCCGGTAGACCAAAATAAATAAATATACTGTTTAATAAATAAACGGAGCGTCTACTTAAATATGGGTATCCACTAAAAGTAACGTTTAAGTAATAAAATATGTCGGATTGATATATAAAAATCATTCAATTCTTCAATATATATATATATATATATATATATATATATATGTGGCTGTATTTTTTTTAATATACAATAATGTATATGGTTGAGCATTTGAGTGTCTGGTTGTATGCATCTGTTCCATGTGTGTGTTTATTTGTCTCATTGTTAGTAAGGATGCACACGTGGGTACTTGTGTTCGTCCTGTTTGTCAATAACTCTAACAATACCGGAACAGGATATTTATTCTTGAAAATAACAACCACTTAATGTCCGAGCGAACCACTCCTTTAATTTCCAACCCGTTCTACACGATATGACAAAAACAAAAAAGCTGTAATCTAATTAAACTTTTAATCACCAGTATGGCGTCTGCAAAGGCTTAGATTTCCGCAATGAAAGCCACCCGTTTGTGTTGAATCTTATTGACACAGTCTTGATCTAAAAACACTATCTCCGAAACTGAGCACACTTTCATTTATACATATTGCAAATTTTAAACAACACACACACACACACACACACACACACACACACACACACACACACATATATATATATATATATATATATATATATATACAAGTATATGATTGGTGTATACGGAATAAATTCCAATAACCAACAATTACTATTCTTAAGGGTGCTCAATACAGAGTCGAGCAGATATAATTATTTATTTAAAAATTATAACATGAATATGTTATAAAATCACTACAAAAATTTTATAACATATTTATGTTATAATTTTTAAATAAATAAACCTATATATATATATATATATATATAGCATAATGAGAAGCCACGTATACTTTCTTAATATATATATATAGAAAAAGTTGCAAATTAAAAAAATAATAATGTTATTTATGAAAGTATTTATTTATTTATATATATATTTGATATTTCAGATTGACCTCAATCTTTCAACAGAAATAATTTATTTGTTACAAACAGTTATTTCTGATAAAAGATTGAGGTCAATCTGAAATATCAAATAAATATTTTTCAAAAAAAAACATTATTATGTTTTTAATTTGCAACTTTTATATATATATATATATATATATATATATATATATATATATATATATATATATATATATAGGGTGTCCACTAAAAACTGAAGATTTCAAGTCATAACTTGTTCGTTTTCAATCTTTTTTTTATTTATTTTTATTTTATTCATTTATTTCATTATCTATTTGCAGTTTATAGAGCTTCTCTTGGAGATTTTTCGTATGATGTCCAGTGACGAGTAAACCTCATTGATTTTTTTTTTATTATTCCAATGAAAGGCCAATTATTCAAACTCAGAGAAAATACCGGCAACATTTTAATGTCAGAGTATCTCCTAACGATAACATGATTCAGAAAGTGATCGCCTGGTTAGAAAGGAACTGAATCAGTTCCGAGAAAAGATCCTAAGCAGCGATGGAAGCTGTACGGCAGAGTGTCCTTGAGGATCCATCAGCTTCTACCTGTCGTCGCTCTGCTCAAATAGGCATCACCAGAATTTCAAAAGATTCTGAACCTGGATTTTAAAATGTTTCCATACAAGATTTAAATCGGCCCAAAATTTAAAAAAAAGAAAACATGTTTGTAAAAGTTAGTTTTGTTTTATATCATTCAGTCTTTCAGTGGCCACCCTGTATATATACCGTATATGTGCAACCGTATAAGGCGACCTTTAGATAAGACGAAGTCAAAAAATATAGCAGATTTTCATGAATTTATCCTATACCTATAGTATAAGACGATTACTTATTGGTTATATAAAGATGATGTTATTGGAACTGTTGTTACTGTATCATTGTAAAATCAAAATAAACGAAATAACAAAACCGATTCTTTATCATGTTTTTCCTACACACGTCCATTGTTTTGTTTACGTTTCATCACGTGATCTCATGCCCATACAGATTCTTCTTCTTTCTCTTCTTTTTCTATATCTAAACAGTAACAAACAGCCTGGTGTACTAATGGCCATTTACTTATACTTCATTGACAATCACAAAATAACAGTACGATAATAGTACATTCCACTTTCAATATTTGTTTGTTCAATCTATTTCTAACTGATGTCTAAGCCAGCTGAAATTTCTTATTAACTTATATCCATATCAATCATGAAACCACCATCGAACTGACAATTTATTACGAAGTTATGCCAGTAATAGATAACGTAGAAATGGTTTTATTACTTTTATTATCAGTTTATCTTGTACATTATCGGTTATCGCACCGAAGCCGATGTTACCCTGCTGACAAACATCACTCAGAATTTAAGGTTTTTTTTTAGAATTCTAGTATAAGACGACCCCAATTTTTAAGGGTATTTTGGGGAATTTAAAGATTGTAAATATGCGAAAATATACTGTATATATATATATATATATATATATATATATATATATATATATATATATATATATGTTTGTATATATATATATATATTTAAAAAAAACAGATTTTTAAGGTACCATTACAATAATTTATTTCACGTCGTTTCATTTCGCTGTTGGAAGTGCTATCTGATGATCCGGCGTCCTTTTAAAAGGACTCTGGTGAAATAAATTATTATAATGGTACCTTAAAGTGGTCTGTTTTTCTTTTAAATATTTGCTCTGGATTTAAATTGAGCACTCAGGATTTCATGCTTCTTGGGATTACCCATACATTTTACCAAGTTCTTCATAACTTGAATATATACATATATATATATATATATATATATATATATATATATATATAAATATACTTTTATCAAAAAAACTTTTACAAAAGTTGGGGGCGGGTCCCTCTCATCAAAACAAGGACAAAAGTCGATATAAACCTATGTCTGCAAATCGTTCGTTTTTGAGTTATTAAGTTTTTAAAAAAAAGTCTACGGTTTCAAAACTTTAAAGTAATAATCTAATGACTTCGATCTTCACTGGACGATACATATTTGTGGCTTGTAGATAATTTGATCATTAATTGAGGTTACGCATTAACCTAGCCATCCATTTATTTTTTTTTAGTGCTCCACACAGGTAGGGTTTATGCCGAACTCTCCGTTGAGCGTGTACTGAACACGGCGTGTTGATTTTTTCGTTTCCTATTCGGCAGTTTGCTTCCGTTTTTGTTTTTTTTTTCTTTTTCAACTCTCGTAGTAAATCCACCGTTCCTGTGCGTCATTCTCGTCTAATGCCCTCGCCGTGCGCAAGTTTCTCGTTATCTTTCCGTCGCAGTTTAAGATCTTACGACAAATAGCATTTGATAATGTTCTACGTTCTGCACTGGTAATCGCAGCAAGAACGCTTTAAACAGAGACACTCTGCCGGTGTGTCTAACGAAAATGACACTTGCCAAGGAGTGGACGCTTGATACTTTGATAAAGCCTATATCTCATGCCATAACGTTTCAAGTAGCGATCCAGGTGACCTTTATATAATTTACGGGCGTCAATTGACTTCGTTCCGCTGACCCGGTCTAAGGATATCTCGTCTACTTATTATTTTTAGTACTGCTCAGTTATTGCCTGTCTCATTTCCACTGAGTCCGTTGCCCATCACTGTGATTGAAGTAAGATTAAATATAAAAACAAAAAAAACGCGTCTCCAATTTACGGTTTGAAAAATTGAATCCTACTATTGTGCCAATGAACTAAATCACATTCAATTTTCAACTCGGAGTTGGTAATTTCATAAGTTCAAAGAATCAAGTCAGAAATTAATATAGGAATTCGGGGAAAAGTAATTAAATGATAAATTAGAATTAGCTATCTTTATCTGTTTTCAAAAGTTAATAATTACATAAATAATTAATTACTGACTTTCTTCTCATTAGCAGCCCAAATTCGTTCAGTGCTTACAGACCATATCACGTTGAAACACCGTTTCTCGTCTGATAACGATTAAATAACGTTGAACATAAGTCAGTACCTGGATGGGTGACCTCTTGGAAATACCAGGTTTAGCTTTGATGTGTGGTGGTGCAATGGATAAAAGCTTGTAATGAGAAATCAGAGAGTCGAGTTCTAATTCCACACACATTCAATTACTCTTGAGAAAAGTATTGAGCCACCTCTTCTCTTTTCAGTTATAGGTGAAATAGTAACATCTGTATCAGAAAATCATTATTATCTCAAAAAAAGACAACTTTACAATCCAAAAATGTTTCGACTTTAAATAACCCCAAAAAGGGTTGATAATCCATTAAAAAAATCAATCAAAAACAGTTTCGTCCAGTTTATTGGATCTTTACTCTTAATTCATCCCAAAATGAAAAAGAATTTATCAAAATTCACACCAAATTCTCCCAGAGCGGAGCCTTTCTATTGCACTCCGGTTGGGTTGTCCTTTGCCATCGCCCCAAATGGGGGTGACTCGGATGCGCTATTTCTAAGTGTGGGGTCTACAATCGCGCTCACCCCGTTAAACAAGCCAAAAACAATTTTTTTTTAAATTGTAAAAATTTCCTTGTAAGTACTTCGAATATCACTCGAACTTACTAAATGTGAATAACACCCTGATTTTTAGTAATTTTTCATTCTAAGGGTTTGTGTTGTTGCGAGACAAGCTAAACAAATTTTGATTTAAAATTTATAATCTCAAAAGAGTACCTAAAATTTAAAAAAAAAAAAAAAAAAAAAAAGAAACTTTGATTTAAAATTTATAATTTCAAAATAGTCCCAAAATATAATAAAAGTAAAGAAACTTTAATTTAAAATCCATTTCTTGGGGTGAATTAATATTAGCGATAAGTAACTTTACATTATTCGGGGTGAATTAACAGAAAAGATTCGGTTTATTTTTTTAAAATAACCTCCAAATAACGAAATTCAAATTTTAGCACAGTCGAACTTTCAAAAAGTAGCCCAATTCGCTAACTTGTACTTCCTTCTGGCAAACCAGCTAATGTTTAACATGTCTGTAAAGTTAGATTTTATTTATCTGTGTTAATTTTGGATTTCTTCAGCGTCTTGTACAAAGCACTCTTTCAGCACTTTCGTTCTAAGCAGAAACTTTCTTGGAGAGGCGGGGTATACAAGAGATACACTTTGTAGTTTTGCGTTTTTATAGATTAAGTCTTAAGAATATTTTTCACGTCAGGGAAACGTACCTTTCTTCTTCTTCTTCTTCTTCTTTTCACGAACGCGCAAATGAGAAGGTGTAAAAGAACTGAGGCGAATAGCCATAATCTTTTTAGAATTATTACAAGTAGTAGTTGCCTGCTTCTAATTTTACAAGGTCTAACAAACAGAACTTGTAAAAGGTTTCTCTTGTGGAGGCTACTGTGTAATACTTATTTGTTCAGGTATATTTATACGTCGTCTTTAAGTCGATAACTCTGGGATCTGCCTGTTACTCCATAATACATAAAAGTCATACTATTACGTAAAAGATTTTACTGAGCCTCATGTTTTCCACTGGCTTGAAGTGGAGTGACTACATTGAATCAATAGCTGCATCTACTGCAAGGAATGTTGGGTCACTGCGTTGTGCCATAAAATTTCCCTCGTCAGAATCCATCTTGCACATTTACAAATTTACCATTCGCCCGTACATTGAATACTGCTGCCATATCTGGTCTGGCGCTCCTGCTAATCATCTCGAGGTTCTTAATATACAATTCTTAATCTCGAGATCCGTAATATAATCGATCCTGACTTGGCATCTCGACTTCAGTCACTTTCTCACCGACGTGTTATGGCTTATCTCTGTCTTTTCTACAAATATTTTCATGGCAACTGCCTTGACGAGCTTTTCCCCCTGGTACCCCAAATACATGATTGGCATCTAGGTCCCACCGTTTTACTGTCGAACTAGCTAAATGCAACCGCCACTTCTAGTCTAATAGTTTCTTTTCTCGCACTCCTCACCTGTGGAACTCCTTTCCGTTTACTTACTTCCCTGATAAGTACAATCTTCAAAAATATCATTGCAACGTCAGTCGCCATCTTCTGTCTTCTTGAATCCCGTTCATCTTTTATCCTTTCCTCAATCCTCCCTGTACTCAGTCTCCCCTTTCATTTTCACTCAATTTAACCCCTGCGTACTGTTTTAAGTATGTCAGATACATTCTGAGGCACAGTTTAATTTAGATCTTGCGTACTAGTGGCATTTCTCCCTTGTATGGGGTGAAATGATTAAAAAAATATAATATATCGATTTTTAATAATCATATTATTTTAACATCATTTATGGATGGAATTGTTCAGTAGACACTGCGACCAGATAACTATGAATTAAGGACTACAGACAACGAATATAAAAATAAAAATAATCATAAAATTTTATAAAAGTTGGTCAATTTTTACTATTATACTTGTCACAGTAGCGACTTTTCTTTGTTTTAGGCACAACAAGAAATAATAGTCAAGGATGAGAGGATTTTAGTAGTAACAGAGCAATATAATAATTATAAGTCAAGAAAATCTTTAAAAATCCATCTTAGTTATAATTTATTTTATGAATATGTTTAAATATTCATCTCTTCAGATCAAGGGGTTTTTAGAAATTAAATCAATTTAAGTATATTCATGAAATAAATTATAACCAAGATGGATTTTTATGGATTTATTTGACTTTATATATATATATATATATATATATATATATATATATATATATATATATATATATATATATATATAAAGGGTGCGATGGTTAAATTGTCGCCATTTTATACTTTAATTTCTTGCATGCGCGTTGCTCGTTTTTGATTTTGTCAACTACACAGTGTTCTAGGATCAGAATGGGCACCGTCAGTTACTCCGTCAAAAATTTGAAACTGGCATGCTGTTCTGCATGGAATTTGCGCCGGAAGCTCCAATACGAACATTTTAGAGTGTTTAGGTGTCAATCTGAAGAGAGTGCAGAGGATTCGGAAAGAGTTAGATGAGTCTAATGCTGATTACAAAGGTACGGCAACTTCACTCTCATCGTTCTGATAAGAACTCCCGAATTTGTTGGTGTGGGCCTCAGACTCAACACAGGGGAGTGTCTATATCAAGTACTTTGAGGAGGTAGTGGTTCCCTGGGTCAATAAGTTGACTGCTGGAAGACACTATGTCTGACAACAGGACTCTGCACCATGCCACACAAGCAGGAGAACCCAGACATGGCTGTCATACAATTTCTACGACGACATCATCCCTTACATCTGACCACCTAACTCTCCAGATTATGTATGGGGTGCAGCTGAGCGAGAGACCAACAAAACTCCTTGTAACACCAAATCTGAACCGAAGGCAAGGATTATGTCAGCATTCCCCAACTTAAACAAGGAAACTGTCCAGAAGAGTTGCAGGTTATTTGGAGGCTGTGGTTGAAGCCAATGGCGACTTTGTTGAATAAATTTAGTCTTTAGTATTTCAAGGTATTTTTATGTAATTTTGGTAAATATAGTGATTTTCTAAGCTTAGATGTGGCACAAGGCCGAAAGTATGGGGCACCCAGTGAGGATCGAACTCACTACTCAGTCGCAATTGATCTAGCAAGACAAGCTTTTTTAACCATTACACCACGTCGAGGTGCCCAATTTTGGTAAATATATCTGTTAAAATGAGATGTCAGTATTATTTTTGTGTAATTTAGGCGACAATTTATACATCGTATTATATATATATATATATATATATATATATATATATATATATATATATATATATATATATATATATATATATATATATATATATATATATATATATATATATATATTGCATTAATAAAAAAACAGGGATCTGATCTTCGTGTTTAGATTAGTAACCCTGACTTTTCACAGCATAACGTCTCTTTATGTTGAGCACATATCATCTTAATATATTAAAACTGCCATCATTGAATTACGTACTTTTTGGTACCATCACTTTTGCGCATCGCTTTGGGTATTAAATTTGGTCTGTATTAACTCGGAGTCGCGCTAGGCATTGTCATCAACTTTGATGATATGCAATTACATTTAACTTGGAAAAAACTGATATTATTTAATAAATTTAATATTTTATATCATATTTTCGTTATTTTTAGTACTATCAAGTGTACGTATCTTGTTTTATATTTGAAGAACATTTCCAAAGCTTTTGGGTTTTCTTAACCCAAACATGTTTATTACAAAATAATGAACCTAATGCTTTTTATTGCAAATGTTTAACTGAAATATTAAAAATGTCTTGCAGTTTGTATTCAGTTAATCGCAATATATACTGATATATTAAATCTATAGATTGTAGCACTTATTCTAGAGTCTTCTAACTGCAGTCACTAATCGTCGCAACTATACTAGAACTCTCGTCTACAAGTTTTAAAATCTATCATTAATTCTCCAGAGATTAATTTATATAATATATCAATTTAATATACATGATACGAACGAATCGTACGATGTTAATTATTAATATTAAACGATGTTAACTTTAATATTATATCCCATAATTTATTATAGTATATCCAATAATTTATATTTTATACCATAATTATATCATCACTATAATATGCAGATACACTCTAGACATGCTCAAATTTTATGTTAAACTCTGACTTGGAGAAATCTATCATTATTTACTAAATTTCATATATGGTATAATCATTCAAACTTTTAGACGATGTAAGCAAATGTATTTTATGATGGCTACCTCTCAACATGTTTTAATTGTCTACGTTTGTTGCAATCATTTTGCGACGTTATAAAAATTGTTTTCTGGGCTGACTAAGGCTTCCTCCTTTTCTAGCCTTTTTGTTTAAGGTAGGGTGGAAAGTCAATTATATCGTTATTTCCTTTTTATTTACATGTGTTATCCATTTTAGTTGTTGCTGCTGTTGGAAGTCTTCAAGTATTGGAGTACTTGACATTATTCTAGTTCCGAAACAATACTAGACCACTCCCCTACCCGTTTTAAAATCTATAATTTATCCCTCAGGGGTCATTTATATGATACAAACGGCGCATTATAGTCGGACATATATGTATCATAAGACTATATCAGTGGCACTCAACCGTTTTTGTTTTTTTGTTTGTTTGTTTGTTTGTTTGGTTTTTTGGGGGGGTTTTTTGTTGGTGTTGTTTTACCTACGGACAATTTTTACTCTTAATATTTTTTTTTTTTTTTTTTTTTGGCGGGTGGACCCCCATAACCATTCAATGAAAAAAAAAAAAGCCTATTTTATTTTTTACTAATAGATAAGTTTAGGAATTGTATTTAGGAGGCACGGCGGAGTAATGGATAGCGGATTGGAGTGAGGTAATCGGAGAACCGAGTTCGAATTCCAGTCGTAATCCATTACATTCATTTACGTGCTAATACCCTTGAAAAAGGTATGAATCTTCTTCTTCTTCTTCTTCTTCTTCTTCTTCTTCTTCTTCTTCTTCTTCTTCTTCTTCTTCTTCTCCTCCTCCTCCTCCCCTCAGCTATGAGTAAGTAGCAGGACCGGGTTCTATCGTCTTGGATGGCAACTGGTCTACCGCAGAAAGAAATGGCAACCTACTGCGGGAAAAAATCTGCCTTGTCATGATCGCCTAAGCGTGTATCACTGACTGATTATAGTAAATATATATGCTTTACATTTAAGTAAAACTAATTTAATGAAAATAAACTTGTATTTAAAAACTAAATCCATTTATGTACACAGTACACTAGTAAAATAAGTCATAATAGAGCATTTTAAAATATGTGAGTAATTAATATAATAAAAAGTGTAGATATAAAGCGTAGATTACTATAGAAATTTCAATTCTCAGTTGTAACAAACGTTCCGAAGTGAAATTGCTCTATACATCACTAAAATATTACGGTAGACCCCAATTTCTTATTTTTTGTGTGTGGGCTCCAGTATTACAATCTTCAAAAATTTAAATGCAATGCCAATCGCCATCTTCCGTCTTCCTGAAACCTGTTCTTTTATTATTCTTTTCCTCAGTAAAGTTTTCTCATTCTGTTTTACTCTCTGTACCCCGCCTCCGTCCTAGTGGCATTATCGCCTTGCTTGGGGTGAAATGATTATATTAAAAAAATGGTATCCAAGCAAAAGTCTAAAGATTAGTGTCTTAATGCTGATTATTATCATTACGACATTTCGACCGCAGCAAGACCTCTCATCAGGAGATTAGACGTTTTGTGGAGCATGGAACCACCTCTTAATTGCTGTTATTTCCAGGTCGATCCTGACCCGGAATGGTAGCACCTGTTAGGGTCCCAGCTATGGGCAAACAGTGAACCCCAAAACAAGAACAAAATGCTATGAAAGTAAAAAATAAAAAATAGCAAAAATACAAGCAATACATATTTTATATATATAAAAAAAAATAAATATTTGTAATGAAATAAATTTTATTTATAGTTGAAGCCATAAAATTGTGTTCAAAATATTTAGATTCCGGCATTAAATAACACATAGAGATTTCAACCCCCGAAAGTTGATTATTCTCATTAGCCTGAACATGACGCGAGATGACCTCTCGCATGATCAGTTGGACGACGACAGCAATAGCTGAACCACGCTGCTTAAACCGACTTGGCTCTCGAGGCCGGATTATAGGACTTGAATCTGTAACCGAGTTCGTAGTGGAGAAAAGATTGTGTGTGTATGTTTGCGTGTGTGTGCGCGCGCGCGCACAAGCGTATCTGTGCTTCTACTTGAGTAAGTTATTTGGAAGTCTAGATTTGCTTTTCTCTTTCAACTATACCAGAGTTGTAACAAGCAGCAGGCACACTGTCGGCGGTTGAGAACGGTGAAGGTAATAAAATATATAGTTTTTTGGTTTTTTTTTATGATTAGTTCGTTCAACGGCAACCACTGCTACTACTGTGGTAATAATAACATCAGGAATAGGGGCTGACACTTGTCCTTATATGGCTGGGTTGATTGGTAATCCGTGTCTACAATTGGCCCACAGAATTGTGGGTGAGAAATGAGTCGGGGAGCAAAAACGCGATCTGTTATATAAGAACTTTTCATTCTTGATTCTGGCTTTCAATTTTGATTGAATTAATTAAAAATGGGATACAACACAAGAATCGTCTACAATTCTCTTTTTTATATATACTTAGAATTTAAAACTATATATAAATAAAATGAATTATATTAGATAGCAGTTACTAACTATAAAAGTTATTCTTTTTTTAATCAATAAATTTTTTTAGTCAATATTTTTTTTGTTGATTTAAAACATACTCTTAGTTAGTAACTGACAACTTATGCATGGTAAGAGTGTTCTGAACACTGTGTTCACCATTGCAGTGCGTAAGAAAAACATTAAACGACATCAGAGACACCGAAAAAAAAGAAAGAAAGAAAGAAAGAAAAACGATATTTCTCTCGTGAATTTAACGTCTGTCTCGATGAAACGGGAAAACTTGTCAATTTTAAATCTTTTTATTTGTACCCTCTCTAAAAAGTCAGGGGATCGATTTGACACTATATCGATAATAAATAGAACTTAACCTTCTAAATCAATAAAAAAAAATCAATGTTTTCTTTTTTCTTTTCTGACAAGTGTCGTGGCTTAAGGAATATCTAAAGAATTTTCATTTAAAAAAATTATTTCCAATAAAAAAAATTCCAAATTTTTTATGCGTCTATTTAAGTAGTGCCAGGAAACTTTGCATTTGATTTTTTTTTTTCGTTACTCAGCCGCGAACTTCTAACTTTTTACTTAAAAGAATTCACTTTGCATTTTATGCAGCTTCACTTTGACAAATCCAAATTGCCAGTATCTTTATATTTGCACTTTAAAACTAGAACTTATGAATTATTCATGAGGTTGTCAGTGGATAACTGAAACCGTGAATAACAGAGACCCACTCTACTGTTAGAGGAAAAACAATGCAAGTAATCTTTTGCATGCACATTTATTTAGTCCGAGACTCTAATGTTAAAAAAAAACTTCATTACAAATGAGCGTATGCCTAACCCTTACTTTCTTAAGCTTAATTGCGAGAAGAGCCTAACAGACATTTTGGTAAGTAACGTAAAAATACTAGTCCACAGTTTACCTGAACAACATCATTTACTTACATGTTCTGTTATATTTCAGGCCAGTGCTTCTGAAATCAAGGTAAAGTACCCAAAATTGAGTAAGTAGTCTTTGAGGTGGGGGTAACAATATAGAATAGAACAGATGTTACCATTTTCTTGGAGATTCCATACAGGAATAGAGCTACGGGCCACCGTTACAGAAGTTGGAATTTTCACTGTTGAGTTTATAAATACTGACTCGCCAGAGTTTATAATTAAAATTCAGATCAAAATTTTAAAGTAAAAATATGAATCAAATATATAATCTACACTCATTTGTTTACGCATCTCTCTTCATTTATCGTATAAAGGACTTTTGGAAGAATTGTTTTTTAGATATTGAAAGAAATAGATTGAAAAACACCGTTTCAGGCAAATTCATAATTCCATCCTTACAGATTTATCTTCTTCAGCAAGCAACTACAATAGATACCATTTACAGTCTTCCAGGGATTTGATTTTTTTTTAATTTCGTTAAGGGATTTCTATAAAAACCGGAATAAACAGTAATTGGAAAGTCATTCCTCTTCCTTATTAGTATGTATTTCGCCCAGCTGGTCATGTGACCCATAATGGCCAATCAGTGAATTCCGTTCTGGACAATGAACAGTTTGGGGTAGACGTTATAATGAGAACATGGTTAATACACAGCCTTTTGCTGCATGACGTGTTGAACTTGTGAATAAAGTCAACATTTTGTAACAGCCACTAGTTTTTCTTTTCATAGTCTGGAAGAAGGCATGTTATACATTTCTACACGTTTACACTATTTATATTGTTCGGACTGCTGTCCTCATATATGTTTCCATATTCACGACGTTTCGGCCGTTGTACGCTCCGACCTTCTTTAGATGATTGGGATCTCGTCTACCGGGGTAGATTGTTCTAGTTTCACGTGCCATGCCTCTTCCGGATAAGTTTTTGTTCACCACTGCAGTAGCCAGGTATTGAACTCACAACTCACAATTCTTTGGGTCAAGTTACTGGATCCAGTCAACTCTTTTACCAACTGGACATCACAGTGTATGAATCTGCAATTTTGTTGTTATTATTGCTTTTTTGTAGCATTCTTTATTACTGGTTCCCATATTGTATTCATTTCTATGCTTGACGGGTTTAGGAGATATTTGTGGCCTAGAATATGTGCTGATTTCTTAAGTTTTCATATTTTCCAGTGATGTTCTCTATTATTTCAATCTCATCCCACGGGGGGGGGGTGATCTCCCTTTTCTTCCATATATGGTCAGCTAGGCCTGATTTTTCTATTTCCCTTCATGTTACGGCTCTATGATGTGCTTTCAGTCTTATTTTAAGGGAGTGGCCTGTTTCTCCTTTTATTACTTACCACAGCTGCACAGGATGGCGTATACACAGTCTTTAGTCATTTTCTCCTTTATGTGCAGGTCTTACTCGGAAGATGTGTCTGCGAAGTGTTGAACCACTTTTGAAAGTCATCCTGATGTTATATGGACCACAGAACCTTTGTATTTTTTTTCCAAATATTGGCAACAAAGATGAAGACAAGAGTCTGAACAATGTAAATAGTGTAAATAATTACAGTACCTCGTCTCAGAAATGTAAACATATATTTCTAGACGTTGTTAGCATATTCCTTTTTTAGAAAATAAAACCTTCACTTACGTTGTTCTGACTTCTTCTTAGCCAATATTCAGAAGCTGCTCGACCCAACAGAGGAATTTCTGCCGAGTCAATTCTAATATATTAAAGAACATGACCGAAATCTATGTGTATACCACCCCATGCAGTTGTGGCAAAGAATACAAAAATGAATTCAGGAGACACTTAAAATAAACCCCTGGGGAATAAAGTAAAAATACTAAACAGAGAAGAACATTGGATAATCAGACGCCTGAAAGTAGGTCGAGCATATTGTATTTGTTTCATACTACAGGAAGACCGTTAATAAAGACAGAGAAATGACAGCAAGGCTCAGCAGTAGCAGCAATAGAACAACAGCCTAATTGATTAATTACGGTTTGGGAATTTGGTGACATAGTAATTTTGAGTTCAACCCCTAAGCCGGATAGTCGAACTCAATGGAAACGGGGCGTGTAATGACTGAACAGTACTAAAAATAAGAACTAGACGAGATATCCCTAGACACGGTCAGCGGAATGAGATTAATCGACGCCCGTAAATTATAGAAAAGTCACTCGGATCGATGCTTGAAACGTTATGATATGAGACACATTGGAAGCGGGGCGAACGTCAGGCACTGCTATGGCTACCCCCATATATTTGGTAAACCCAGCGTGGCAATATGTGCTGAATAGGGAGAATAAGGGAAAACTGGTCGCTAAACATGCGGTCAAACGTTATCCAGATGAAACATTGCGCCTTTTCTTTTCTAACTTTTTCCAAACGCTTTTCGTTGATTACAATACTTATTCGAATCATTCGTTTGGCTCTTTGGAAATTGCTAATATTAAATGACGCCCTTCCAATAAAGGATTAAATTTAAGTAGATTTCATAACAATCTCCAGGAATCCTGGCCTTCTTAATTTTCTAATATACATACAGTATGACCCCAAAAAACGAGAATTTTTGAAGTGCGTATTGCCAGACATGAGCAAGTGGCAACACTGCGAGACAGTGACCTTGAGCAAGTAAACATTTCGCCATTTAGAATTCAAGATGAAATTCATAGTGTCCCAGCTGAGATGTTGCAGCAGTCAATGAGGAATCTCGACAGCAGATTTCAAGAATGCATTCGTACAGGAGGACGCCATCTACAGGACGTAATTTTTAAAAAATGAAAATTCCATCATTGTTTCTTAAATGGCATGTTTTAAGGTTTCAGTTACTATGAATAAAATATTTTTCTTCCATCACTCTTGGTTTTATTGGATTGTTAAAAAGTTTCCGTTTTTTGGGGTCACCCTGTATATGGATAAGAAATTAAGTGCTGTTTTGGGCGTAAGTATTTACTTAACGTTTGTCACGGCTTACAAGCACTGAGACCCAAACCACGCCAACAGCTACATTATGGAATACACACTCGAAAAGTATTCTCACCGGAGTCTGTTCAACAAAGTAGCTATCCGAATGGTTGCCGATCGCTAAAATCTTGACCTCTTCAAGTCTAAGGTCAGCCGCTATCTTTCTTACATATAATCACAAACTATACTTCTTACCTCCTCCTCTTACGTTCATGCAACAACTTAATTCAGTAGCACTCTATTTTGAGTGGCTCTTATATTAGGGAAAAATAATGTGCCCATGTATATAAGGTCGCAAGTTGCTTACAGTACTTGGTGATCGACGACATCTGAAATCCCTTGAAAAATTTCATCAGTGTCTTCGAAGTTGGGTAGAAGAATTAACGAACGTCAATCGAAAATGACCAGCATTGAAGGCAACGTCATAAAAAAAGCAGCTTCGAGAGTGGACAAATGGTTGACAACCGGCTCCAACACAATTATTTCAAACTCAAAAAAGTAAATCATGAAAAGGGGAGGTCAAAAGAAGAGATTCAAAGATGTTCCAAAACAGAACGTGAAGATCAACAGCTGGGAATCTAGTGCAATGGATAGGAATCTCTGGAGATTTATTGTCAAAGACAAGAACAGCAGTTTTCGAATTCAAACGACCAGCAGAATTAGAGGGGAAAAGACATCGTCGAAAAGAAAGACAACAACTAGGGCCTAATCCACTATGCGGAACAACCAGTCCTCAATGTCGAAGGACCTTTCAAGCAAAGATCGGTCTCATTAGCCATCTCAGAGTTCACAAATCCAACTCACTTAGGTAAACGAAACAAAACTATCATATTCGACCTCGAGGGATAGCCACGACGGCGACAGCGCTAAAGCCGTCACCCACCGAAGTACTAACGAAACTCGAAGCTGCTTATCTTCGGTCGTCAAACCAGAAAGTTCTTTCAACCTGATTTGACAAAAAGTATTTACTAAGTTTGCCTTTAGTATGGCATAATGCTATATTTGTTGTTTACCCAGTGAAGATCGAACTCGCTAATACTTGCGATTTGGCCCACAAGATAAGCTTGCTAACCATCATGACATTTATTTATTTATCTTTTTAATGCCATGTTCATTCAAGACGTAAGTGATCATAACTCTCCACATCTTCCTTTTTTTAGCTGTGACTTATCGGTACAGATGGTGGAGTGGTTTTCTGTTGTCTTCTCTACAATTTTGAAATCAGATCACTCTCTCATCGGCTGCTTGCCTAGGGAGCCCAGTCAACCGTAGCATTTAACCAATAACTAGAGGCGCAGCACAATATGCACTATAAATATTTACTAAGCTTCTTATTCGTTTTTTTTTATGTGCTGTGTATCTTCAGGATTTACATACACAAAGAGGAAAATTGCATACAAAGAAATCGAGAGAGAGAGCGTGTGTGTGTGCGCGCGTGCGCACGTAGAAGTGGATAGACGATTGAAGACAGTTCATTTGAAGTCGCATGGAGTCGAAACAGAATCCTGTTGAAACAAATGTGCCTACTGAATATTTTGTTGTTGACCCTATTTACTTTCGGAAGCTCCGGGTTTATGAATTTTCAACACCAAAATAGAACGATTCATTTGGTCGATTATTTCCCCTCTTTGTCACGTGGTATGGTTCTACCCAGGCTTCTTTTTAGGGGAAGCTGATTTACTTCCCTTATAAAGGATAACTCAAAATACAAATGTGTTACTTCCCTTGTCCGCCAGTCGGAGCAGGCACTTCTAAATTCAACATGGTGACAAGCTGACACGCACGTAGAATTCATGGTTTAAATCCAACCAAATCCTTACTGTTCTCAGACAGTAAATGAATAAGTTATTTTATTATGTGTTAAGATACACTTGTTTGTTCATCCCAACAACCTGAGATATAATAGGTTCAATAAAACTGATACTGAAATTTACGAAATCGAGAGCGCCTGCGTTGTTTCTTGTGTGGGAACACGTATGTGTAGCCCACACAAGAAACCCACAAATAGCCCACATGTCCTTGATACAACATTTGCTAAATGAATGCAAAGCGTTGAACGAACTAATCTCGCACTCCTTGATATATCTTGAACTCGAATTAAAGATTCTGTTGTTCTAATTCGTTTCGGAACAATGAAAATTTCCCCTGGTCTCTAAATCAGAAAATATCGGTAGACAAATGTTGGGCAGTAAAAACATTATTATTTTTTATTTTTTAAATCTTCTGTTTTTTAGTACGTTAATTACCGAAATTGCTTGGCCAAGTTTCTTCAGTTTTATTTTTTCTACTAACTTGTTTTCTCTAGAATATTATTGCATCTTGCTTTTATATATATATATATATATATATATATATATATATATATATATTACGCAGCCGATCTACCCAACTAAAATGAAATAGATATCCACGCCTTTATCAGTGAATTATGAATCAACTTGTATTCGGTCAGTGTTATGTAAGTATGCACCTATTGATTTTCAAAAGATTTTTCCTCAGATCAAAGAAACACTTACATCGATCCGACTACGTAGTAGTCTGAAGTCATCTAAACCTTTTGAGATGAAGCAGTCAAGGTGATAATGCAACTAAGACCCAAGGGTTTACTGGGAGTCAAAGAGAATAAGATTTTAGCGAATATAAAGGACAATAAAAGGACCAGTTTCAGGAAGACAGAAAATGAGAATTGAAATTGCATTTAAATTTTTGAAGATGGTAGACGGCAGAAAAGCAAGAAACCGGAAGAGAGTTCCACAGTTGAGAAGTGCCAGAAGAGAAACTATTAGAATAGAACTTACGGTTTGCATCTAGCTATTTCAACAGTAAAACGAAGAGACCTACTAGACAATCTAGTAGTATGCTTAAATTCATACGATCGAGGTACCAAGGTAGAAAGCTCGTGAGAACAACTACCATGAAAATATTCATAGAAAAGACGGAGGGAAGCCACATCACGGCGGTGGGAAATTGACTAAAGTTGAGATGCCAGGTCAGGACCGATAACATTACAGACACTTCTTTTGGGTTTTGTCAAGAATCTCGAGATATCTCAATAAATTGTAACTACTTGTTACTTGTATCGCAACAATCAGGTCGTTTTACATTCTACGGCCGTTAAAGAAACAAGATAGTTCGGAAATAAAAAAATAACCTCCAACGAGACTTGAACTCTCGTCTCATCTCCTTGGGATCACGTCTGCCTTACTGGTTATGCCATAATGTTAAACCAACGATAGTCCTGGGTATGACGATAAACTACATCCAGCAGCAATCGGGTGATTAGAGGTTTTGAGGAGCGTGAAACGATCTCTTAATCATTGTTGTTCCCAGGTAAACCGTGAGAGGGGGTAAGGCACCTGTTAGGTTCCCAATTATGGGTTACTAGTGGACCCCAAACAAAAACAAAACACTACTTTCATTCACCTGACCCTCTTTGTCAGGGCAATAACTGTCAAAACAATTTTTGTAACATCTTTTAGGGGCATCTTATAATAAGACATCGGCTGACAACTGATATTGATTCATGTGCTTCTGCTATATACTTAGGAATTATTGTTAAAAATCCAAAAACGAATCTTCAATGCTATTGGTCCTGCATTTGCACTTCCCGCTTGTAGTACTCTCTTTTGGCTTCTTGTTTTCCAGTCAAGTATGATCTTCAAAAAAAATTAAATGCAATGTCAATCGTTATCCTGTCTTCCTCATTCCTGTTCTTATATGGTTCTCACCCCCCCCCTTTTTTTAATGTTTTTCTTTCACACTTTGTAACCTCCTATGTCTTAGTTGCCTTGTTTGGAGTAAAAGGATTGGTGTTCAAAATCAGATGTGATTTACCAATTCATAATCAGATTGCACAGAGTTCTTTGGGTGCATGCAAAAGTTCCCAACGGTTTTTTTTTGTTGTTTTCTTTTTTTAAATAATTAGGGACTAAATACATAGTTTTGCTGGAAACTTCTGCATACACCTAAACTTTCAGTCTGATGTACTTCATTGAAACTTGGTTTGAACTATTATACAAACATAATAGAATGAGTAAAATTCTCTTTGAGGCAAAATCATTTTACATACAGGCAATTTTTCTGACTTAAATGGATTTTTAGAGAAAATGGGTTTTTACATTTTTCATAATTCATTTTATAAATAAAGGCAGATCAAATTTCTGAAATTTCCATGAAGCTACTATTTGTTTTTGTTTTTTTAAACTAATACCATTATTTCTCATCCTTCATTCTATTCGATCAGATAAGCCATTGACAGTGGATAATTTTGAGCAGAGCATAGTATCATATGGTCGCCAGATGAGGATAAAATTATTGAAACAAGTTTCTTTTGAAAGTCTAAATTTGGAATTTCACTGGTTGCAACTTTTAGCGAGGGGGTGGAGGTAATTTTTAAAAGAAGTCCTTTAACTTGAGTAAATAATGAGAATGCATTTATTAGCAACAGATTTTCAACTGACTTGTATCCCAGTTTAGCAATCATACATTAGCTTTAAGTATCTATTTTCCCAGAAAATATCTGAAACAATACACTATTTTTTATTATTAGTTCAAGTCTCTGGCATAAACCTTTAATCCTGCAAAAAAAGACAATGATGTATTCGTGGAGGCTAAAATACTAATTAAGTGAATTACTGTTGTAGTATGTGAACTTAACTCCAAATTCTTTTTTTATATATTTTTCTTATCACTTCAAACGTTATTTCCCATGGATATTCATATTTGAGTAGATGCTCCATTTATTTATTAAACAGTATATTTATTTACTTTCATCTACAGGTCTGAATATTTGAGAAATCTCATTAAAGAAATATATGCACTCTCCAGCAGGATTTGAACATGAATCCCCCTGGGCAGAGAGTAACTGTTGCTAGATCCAACATGCGTTAACCAATTCAGCCACAAAGAAGCTTTGCCGATTATTAAAAACATAGCATTAGTTACTGAGTCAGAGTTTATCACATTTCGAACTGTGGAAAACTAGTGCCAGGTAGATGGTGAAGATCATATGTGAAGATGAAAGCATGAAACTATAGAGTGAGGATTTGAGCATGGTGTTAAGATAGCTAGTGATAACTATTGCTGTGATGTATGTTTTTGTTGGAGTTTGCAAAGACTATGTTTGTAAAGGAGAGTCATACTTATCAAGAGGTATGTATGATACATACAGATCTCATTGGACCATTTGCACCTTTTTCTTGCTGACCATATTTTCTAGTGAGTATGGTTTCTTGTAGCAATATAAACTTCATGTGCAAATAGATCCTGGCATAAAGAAAAATTGTAAATTTTTTAAAAAAATAAAATAAAAAATGTAAAAATTTCCTGTGGGGCATGACATTTTTGCAGGATTTTTATGCCTGATTTCAGCTAACGTCCATGTATTTTATTTGCCTTTATTTCACCAGAATTAAATCCCATTGGGCACGCATAACACATGTTGCAGACCTCAATAAAAATCGAAATGCCACACCTAACAGCTGCAATGGACAGCCCTGGAATGTGTCTGGATAGATATGCACACATCACATTGCAAACTACATCATGAAGCCATCATAAAGCAAAGAGAGGTGATATGCATTATTAACTGCCTTTAATTTTTTGGCACTTTAGTTCATATTTAATGATCATCAAAATATTTGACTTTCAAAGACTATTTTCTAACATTCCAATTTGATAAAAGGATTTGGTTTTCAATGCAAAAAATGTTGGCCATGAAAATTTAAATGACGACATCTTTAATGCTTTGGTTTGGTTATTATAGGTTATTTAATGCCAGCAAGATTTTTATTGCTGGTAATAATTTTTTTTCCTTCAAAAATGTATTGGTGGTTTTTTTTTTTTACAGAAAATATTTATTGGGACCCTGGTATTAAACCTAAGAGGTGGTTCCACAGTTTTACACTGTTGGATGTAGTTTATAGTCTTACCCAGGACACAGATGAAGTTTTTCATGCCCAGACTAAATAAGGAATTACTGCATTGTTTTGAAGACCCCAAACAGATTAAGCCTGTTAACTATTTGCCCAACTCTATGTTTTGTTTGTTTAAAAACAATGGGACCCTAACAGGTGCATATTTTTAAATCTTATCTTGGGTCAAGGGGTGGACCTTTGGGAACAACAGGCAATTTTAACAGGTGGTTCATGTCACAGTCCTGATCTGTAGAAAGGCCTTCTCTGATATTTTAATTTTTGGATTATGTAGAAAAGTTTATAGTCTTAACCCAGGACATCTATTTCCGCTGCCTTTCAAATCTTCATGTTTTGCAAAGATCTTACAATGGTTTTGTGATCGATCAAAGAATTTCAGCCACTTCATGCCCAGGGCACTGTCATTTCAAAAAGGCCATTTTGACTTCAAATATATTGGTCCAACAATTACTGCATTGACAATAAAATGAAAAAAATTCCAAGTAGATGAGGACCTACTGCCATCATCCTGAAGAGTCTGCAAGTCTCAGATTCTTTTTTAGACTTATATCCAAACATTTATTGGTTGGTTGTTTTTCATAATGTATATTTCAATCACAACTTTCAGTAAAAAAAGTCTATGTTTTTGTATGAAACACTTTATATACCTATCAAATTGCTTGGAAGGCCCAATGTGATTCAGTGGCCTAAAACAAGTGACAAGGCTGAGGGCAACTAATTTGGACAATAAACTTGTTGTGATGATATAACCCTGGGGTAGAACTTCCCCATGTTTGATGGATTCAGTTATCGTTATAATGGTTCTCCACTGGACTGGTATTGCCGGTTCACTGGATCTAATCAATGCCTTTATCCACTGTGCCATGTGTCCTTGAGTAAATAATGACCACAGAAATATAGGCAAACACAACAGTGGCTTTTCTTGCAGACAGATCATGTAGGTCTTCCAGAGGTTTTAAGCTTGCTTTAACACCTATTGAGGTTTAGTATACTCCCAAAGCATTTCTAAAACTCTGTCTCTGTATTTGACTTATACACCTACATCCGTAAAATTATAAACCTATTATTGAAACCCAAGGACAAGGCTGAGGGCAACTAATTTGGACAATAAACTTGTTGTGTGTTACTTTGTTTATTATATCTTGTTAACACCTATTGAGATATAACTGTATTTGAAAACTGAACCTATTTTGTCTATGTTATAGATTTTTTTGTTTTGTCTACGTAGAAAAAAAAAAAAAAAAAAAAAAAAAATATTTTATCCTGCAGGTCTTTTACTAAGTTGAATGAGTAAATGCTATATGACTGAATTGCTACTAAATGTTATACAACTGATCACAACTAAATGTTATATGATTGATCACTATCAAGGCATTCATATTAAATTGTAACCCTTAAGAACTGGAGACAGTCACTCCATTTCATGCAGACAATCAAAAATGTGTCCTAATGCCTGCAAAATAAATATCAACATTGACGATGAATATGGAAATATTTTATTTTTATTTTTTACAATTAATAAGTCTGCTAAAAATATTTAGATAAAAAGGCCATAATTATGGAAAAGCAGCAATAAATAAATGCTTTTGAGACAGCTGTAATGCCCCAAAGAAATTGTAAAGAGTTTTCCATGCTCGGCAGGGTTAGTAACTATTTTATTTTCCTTCTGTGGGAGAGTACTGTTTATACATTGTGATGAGAGAGAGTTGGATTCATGCCTTTTAGTACTAGCTTGGGAAGGAAATAGACATTTCGGTTTTTGCCCTAGGCTTTAAATCACCAATAACTAATCTGGCAATAGTAGCTATTTTTTTCATTTATACAAATGTATATATTTTATATAGAAATGTAATTGAGCTTTTGACTTAAGAAATGTAATTTGCTTTATAGAGTAAGCAAGTTAAACAGAAAAAAATTAAATTTAGTACAAAGCTTCTCATATGTTCAAAATTGCTAAAGATTTATTTTGTATCTAATTGTCTTAAACAAAGAGGTGTGTTCTACTTCCAACACTCACAATAGGATAATCATCTCTTTATTGTATAAAATCTAATATAAATAATGACAGGCATCAGTTCAAGACCAGCAAGGACATCATCTTCTCAAAGCTTTTATTTCTTGCTCTGTGAAAAAAAGATAAGAAAATATTATAAAAAAAAAAAAATATTTAAAAATTTCATCTTGACATAGAAAAAAATAATCAAGTGACCACTGAAGAATACAATACAATTTTGAAATAATAAGTTATCATTTAAGAAAATCCAATTCAGAAAGCAAGCAGCCATTTGATAATACAACTCCAGTCATATTAAAAATCATTAACCTAATAATTTGAGTCATGTCAAATTTAGACTCTCAAATGGATGCCATGAGTTCAGAAATGTCTAAACTGTCAACTTTATGCAACTGTGTTCTCAGATCAATGCTTAAGAATGGCTTCAAGTGAATGAATCCTGCATGTCTTGAAAAGGACTCTCCTTTGTCAGATCTCACAGAGAATTTTACTAAATAGCAGAAAACACATCATTTAAAGACTTCCAACAGCTGCAACAACTAAAATGGATAGCACATATAACTCAAGGAGAAAATAATGACAATCAATATGTTGACTTTCCACGCTACTTAAAAACATTAGGAAGGAAACCTATATCAATGCTCTAATGAGTGATAACAATTAGCGGACTTGAGAAACCTATTCTCCTAAAAGACAGTTTTAAGAGAAAGATTTTATAAATTTCATTTTTTCAAATTTCAACCAACAGCAATGCTAACTGTTCAGTCAATAAATACCAAATGTTTCCTTATAAGGAAATGGCTAATCTCACTATTAACATTATGAAAAATCCTGATTGAGCCTAAAGAAATGTAGTTCTAAAAAAAAATAAAATATGACAAAGAATTCTTGACGACTTTTGTTTTATTTCATACAAGAGCAACATATTTGCTTTTCTAAAGAGGAATTAGTATCACCAAATTAGTTCAGTAATATTAAGTCAATTTAATAAAAAACTTGAATTCCATAAGCAAGTGGCCATAAATTATATACACCTTTTATTGGAAGGCCTGCAACCAGACAAAAAGTTACAGCTAAAAACTGAAGATAATTGAGTGAGAAGATCAGTTCTGAATTGCCTAATGGAAGACATTTTGGATACAAAATACATAATCAGTTAAACATGTGATAATCTAATCTCTATAGATATATTGCTGCAGTGGATTACAGAAAAAAAAAAAAAGAACAAAGCCATTAATAACAATGTCAGTGTCAGTGTCTGTATATTTTACAATAACAACCTGCAAAAATAAGGAAAAAAATAAACAAAAAAAAAACCCTTACCAGTTTTAACCACTTTGGAATTCCTTTCTGTTTTGCCTGAGCTCCTGTTGATAAAGATGCAGAAGACTGAGGAGGCTTGGCAGGTGGAGGCAATTCAGCAGATGCACCTTTCTTCTCTGCATTAGAATTCTTAAGGTGGCTGAAGAGGAAGAACAACACAAAGAAAACTTAAGTCATTGAAACGGAAATACAGCAACAAATTTATTATACACTGACTTATTTTGAATAGTCTTCTTGGTTATTACCCTACAACCTTTTCCAGGTGTCATAGTAACTTTTTGGGAATTCTGAACTGAAGCCTTTATTCAATTCACAGGGATAGGTTGTTCTCATTCTGTTGTCCATGCTAAAGGATATTTTGTATCAGTTAATTTATCTTCATGATGTCATCTGTCCCCCACTGAACTAGTGCAGATGACTATTTTTCATACTACCTGACTTAGGGATTGAACTTACAACCACCAGTTAACTAAATTTGCTTAACAAACATCGGTCATGCATCCCATAGGACAATTTTGAGAGTAGAACAGCCAAAATGTTGTGATGATGACAACCAAGATAAGATTCAATGATCAGTTGTTTTTTTTTTATGACTTATTAACCTTTTTCCGGTTATTTAAAGCCAGAATATATTTTTAGATTGTAAGAATTTTGGGAGAATAATAATGATTTACTGATACAAGTCCTACTAATAAACCCATAGTTCATTCATACCTTTCCCAAGAGTATTTGGATGTAAGTGAATATAACAAACCCAACTTGAGTTGGAACTCAGTTCCCTGATTTCCAATTTTCAGCCATTACCCATTACACCACCTGCTATTCTCAAGTGGTCACCCATCTATTTACTGACCAGGCTTGATGTTATCTAAGTTTAGTAATCGTATGAGATCTGGTGTTTCAACATGATATGGCCATACGCCTAAAACATGAGCAAATCAGTGTAGAATTAATAATGATAAATTGTCATCTAAAAAATTCAGACAAACAAATTTATACTTACATTTTTTTTTTTTTAACTGTGAGAACTAATAGGGGATATAACATTAAACACAAATAGAATCTTTTAGTAGTTGTTGATAAAAGTAAAAAACTAACAACTGTGTATAATGAACCAATTCTTTAACAAAATATTGTCCATAAACTCACTTTAAACCATGACTTTTTGTCATATTCATTAGTAACATGGGCACATTGATAAATCCCTATCAGATTGAACAAAATTTTGAAGCCAATGAGAAAATGAAGCTGTTCAAATGAAGATATAAGAGGTTATGATTTGCTGCTTTTATAGTGACTTTATATATGATATTTGGGTAAAAATAGTCAAACCATTTAGTATTAGGTGGGGTGTGGGAATTCAACTGATGACAATAGCACTTTAGTCTCCTTCAAAGTATTCCCTTTCAAATGTCTCCCACTTTTCAAAAGATTTTGCAAATCTCAAATTACTTGAATGTTAAAGTTTGTTTTATTTATCATTAATATGAATTTTCCTTATTTTATTGCTAATTTTCATTAAAACATTTAAAATCAAATAACTTCTGACTGTTTAAGTCACAACGTTGAAATGAAGGTAGAATTCACTTAGAATTGAACCTGCATCCTCTATTCTAGCTTATTTTACATGGATGACACTTTAACTTGTCCAATTTGTTAGTAATTGTGATGGCAACAGTTTAAAATTATATGAATAATTAACAATATTTTCTTATGTAATTGGTAACACTTATCCCAATTACAAAGAGCACACACCATAATGTAATAAGCAGGTTTTGCAAGCCAATTTGACCCTGGCCTACTACTTCTGTAGATAAAGTTGGCTACATCAAGCAAATATATCTTAGTACAGATCTGTCCAATTTACATAGGTCTGTCTTGATGAGAGGAACTATTTCATCAGTTAAATAGTTAATGTAGCTTATTCAAGTACAAAGTGAAAATATAAAATAAAGATGGATCCTTTCAAATCATTATGCTAAGTGTGGTGCACTGAATCCATCCATGTATGTATATATGTATGGGATTATCTAACCTTGTCTGTCAGAAGACTTCTCTTAACATCCACTAGGTGGCATTATATAAAGTACCATAAAGAAAAAAAGAAATTAAAGCATCTCTTAACCTTTTGTTCTCTTTTCAACCACAGAATACCATACTGATAGGAGGCAACTAGTTTCCCCTCCAGGAGGCTTCTTAGCCCCCAAGCAAATTGACTTTTCAGTCTAAACTGAACTATGTGGCACAACACATACACACAACATTATCTCCTGTTCAGAAGAAAAATAACCTTATGCAGTTAAAATAACATCTCCACTACAACTAATCACATAAATATATATTTTTCCTTTTCTGAGCTCTGTGTGTGTGTGTGTGTGTGTGTATATATATATATATACACACACACACACACACACAGAGTTAAAATGAGAACAAATAGAGTATAATTCCACTGTATGTAACATTTAATTTAAAAAGAGAGCTCAATAGAGAGGAGGGCTAAATATTATTTATTTTTGGATATTAAAACATGTTTAAAATTGCTGCATAATGGCAATTATGTTTCTACAAATATGTCTCCTTGGGTGATGTTAAACTACTGGACTCACCTGTTAACAGATATATATCTACCAAAATTACACAAAAATATCTTGACATACGAGTAAATTTATTCAATAAAATCACCATTGGCTTCAACAACCTCCAGAAGACTTCATTATCTCCTGCAACTGTTCTTGATAGTCTCCTTGTTCAAGTCGGTGAATGCTGCCAAAATCCTTGACTTCAGTTCATCTTTGGTGTTACAAGGAGTTTTATTGGTTTCTCATTCAACTGCGCACCACACACAATAATCAAGGGGTTACAGTCTGGGGAGTTAGGTGGCAAGATATAAGGAGTGATGTGATCATAGGAATTGTCTGACAGCCATGACTGGGTTCTTTTGCTTGTGTGGCATGGTACAGAGTCCTGTTGCCAGATATAGTGTCTTCCAGCAGTCAACCTCTTGACCCAAGGTAGCACTACCTCCTTGAGACACTTGATGTAGGCCTCCCTGTTGAGTCTGAGGCCTCACCAACAATTTCAGGAGTTCTTTTCTTATCAGAACAATCAGTGAGATTTCTGAGCTACTGTACCTTCATAATCACCATTAGACTCATTCAACTCTTTCTGAATTCTCTGCATTGTTCTCAGATTGACACCCCAAAACTCTGAAATGTTCATAGTGAAGCTTCTATTACAAATGCTAATCAGTACAGCATGCCATTTCCAAATTTCTGGTGGTGTGAATTGCGTCATGGTGCTCTTTTTCTCACAGACAATGCAACTGACCATATTATACTCTACAGTCAACAAAATCAAAAACAAATAACACACATGTACAAAATTAAAAATATATAATGGAGACAATTTACCCATCGCATTGTGTGTGTGTGTGTGTGTGTGTGTGTGTGTGTGTGTGTGTGTGGATGAGTGGTTAGAATATCTGCTTTCCAACCATGAGCCTCAGGTTCAAATCTCACCATGGTCTCCACTACAACAAACCACAAATATATATTTCTCTCCTTTTCTGAGTTATGTACACTTAACTCTCTCTCTCTCTTATATATATATATATATATATATATATATATATATATATAGTGTGTGTGTAAAATACATTTATTTTGAAATTATGGAGATATTCTACCAAATACTGTTACAATTGATAACCTCCTTCCATTACACATGTAACAAACATAGATCTCAAGGCTTTCCTGCTTTTGTCCAATACTCTAACCACTGTATTTGACTTGTACACCCGTGAGTCTGTACTAATCTAAGATTATCACTGATACAATTGCCATAAACACATTTGCTCAATTAAAGAAAACTATTACAGAAGGGAAAATGAGTGTCATTGAAAGAGTTGGGGAGTGGGGGGACGATACACTCAAGGTCATCCCTGGCAGGGAATTAATTGTCAACAATACCAGAGTAAGAGGACCAAGCTGAGGTGGTTTCATTATCAAAAATCTTAAGCAAACATTGATGATGGGGCGGGATCCATTCACCAGACATAACAACATACTTAAACAGTTCCTTAATATAGTAGAAAAACAGAGTAAAGACCTTAAATAGAATCAACTGGCTGGGCTAGAATGGTAGAAAAGATGTAGATATACACACACATGTAAGGCCACCCAACACTAGAGGGAAAGATAGAGATGGAGGGAGGTTGTTCTGTGTCCTTAGCTGGAAGAGGAGAAGAGGTTCAGATGTATAAAACAATTAAGACAACTAATATCTGTGCCATGAAGTACGTGTCATCACTACAAAGAGCCACAACAGTTTCAGAATATGAGTATTTCAATTATGCTGAGATTTAACAGGAGTTGATGGTGGAAGTGGAGATTATGACATAAAAAACCCCAAAGGACTGGGGCATGAATGAAGAAGTCATTATTGAAAACTGCCAGACAAATCCACGCAAATCAAACTTGAATTTCACAATAACAATTATTATTATTATTATTATTTAGTCAAGCTATCTCAGACATTCATGAGTCTATCCTACCAACTATCACAGTTCTGAATCAAAATCAGACGGCCATTAGGATGGCATCCTGTGTCATAATAGTTTGTCAACATAGGTGATTGCTGGGCAACCAGTTCATGGTATTCAGGGCAGTAGATCACTTGCGCATTTTTGATTTGCTTGCCAGGAGTGTCCTGCAAAATACATTCTGTGTTCACATAAGATTGCAGAAATATCAGGGATGCGTCCATAGAGCTGTGACTTCATTGGATGATGTCTCCAAGAGATGATATATGTAGCTCTCAGCATCCATGTGTAGGTTCCATCAAGTTTATAACTATTTGAATCTGAAGATAAAAACTACCTTTTAGCTATAAATAAACATTTTTAATATTTTCTTTGTCTGAATAAACACATTTCCTATAATATTACCAAAATCTTAATCTCCCAATTGCAATGTGCCATATCACCAGACAAGGATCAAAGAATAGTCCGACATGAAATATGAGTTTAGACAAATAATTATCTACACACAAGGGAAGAACTGAAAAGTAGTTATCATCATCACTTAAAAATTTCGGATTTTTGTATTCGGCTTAATGAAACCTGATGATTTCAAAACCACACCACACTTAATGGAAGGAGGGAGGTACTTCTAGATAAAAAAAAAAAAAATTGAACATAGATATTTTTATATAATACAAGTTGGTCAGAATTTACCCCTTAGTGAAAAAGAAGATCCTGTAAACATGAAATACAGATTCCTCCCCATTATCTGAAAACATGCCAAATTGTTCATAAAGTAGCAACTGTAATTTATACAGAAACAATTTTTCAGTGTCTATGGAACCCACCCACAAAAATTGTAACTTTGCATGATATATTAACTAGAACTGACAAAACAGGAATGAAAGCTATATAAGTGGAAATTGAAGTAGACACCCAGAGGCAGTCTGTTTCATGCTTGAACACAATCTTCAGGCCATATGCAATGTGTTGTGTTTAAGCATGAAACAGACTGTCACCTCTGGGTGTTAAATTCAATGTCCACTTTTATATTTACATACGCTTTATCCTTGATATAGAGCACTTTAGCATACCTTAAAAGTATATCATATATATATTTAAAAACATTCTTAGTGGTACAGAACTTGAGTATAGACATTTACCTTAATATTACTTGGCATAATTAACCCCCCACCACACACACAAAAAAAAATAACAAATATATATATATATATATATATATATATATATATAATAAAAAATGAAATAGGAAAACAACCAGTTTCATTCCCGCTCTTCAAGGGTTTTTTTTTTTTTTTTTTTTTAAATCAGGAGTATATAACATTAAATAAAATAAATTTAAATTTGTGAATGATTGAAGAGAGGTGGGGGAAAAAAAGGTGAAGGAGTCCTAGAGACCAATTATATTATAACAAAGCCCCAGCAAACAAATATGTTGTTTACACAGTGAAGTTTTGCATGATTGTTTGCTAGGGCTTGCTATAGTTCGTTACTAGTACTCCCCACCTCCCCAGTCATTCGCAAATTTAAAATTACTGTATTTTAACTTTTGCACTCCAGATTAAAAAAAAAATTTGAAAAGTGGGAGCAAAACTGGTTGTTTACCTCTTTCATTTTTTTTTTTTTTATATATATATATATATATATATATATATATATATATATATATATAAAAGAAAGAGGTTATAGTGGTTCCAATGAGAGAAAAGTATGTATATTAAAAAGAAGAGAAGTTCCGCAAACGTTTTTAGTTGTAATGTGGATTTCTTTTTTTGCTTTATTTTCCATAATTTTACTACACGTGTTTCTGGTCTCGCGACCGTCTTCAGGTAAAAAATGGAGATTTCCACATTATTAAAAATAATTCATTTTTTCCTTATGTTTTTCAATGTTAAATATTCTCGATATGAGACATTCTCTGTTTTTGTGTTAGTAATCTGAATGTCTTTCTTGAATTGTCAGTGAAGAGAATATTTAAAAAAAAAATCCACATTACAACCAAAAATGTTTGCGGCACCTCTCTTCTCTTCTTTTTAATATATATATATATATATATATATATATATATATATATATATATATTGTCTTTTAATTATGCCAAGTAATATTCAGCTAAATGTCTTTATAAATATATATATATATATATATATATATATATAATTTGGGAAGTTCCCATAGGGTTAGAGAAAATTTGCTGGATGTTTTCAATGCCTATAAAGAACTGCAAGTTCAGAAAATGCATAATGCCAAGCAGTCAACCACACATTTCAAACCTTTCACATCAAACACAACAGATAACAAACCTGAAACTTTGATATCAAAGCAGGCAGACAAGTTACTAATGGTAACTGTTTTATACCATTCCAGATATTAGCTGGGGAGGAGGTTGTACTAATATTGGTGTTTCATAAAAGCTAAGGAACATAAAGCAAGTTTCCATAACATGGGAAATACCAGATTATGAAAGAGTTCCAATCATATGACAGTGATCAATTTGCAAGGTCTCATAACTGCTCACCTGATGTTATTAACCAATAGAACTTTGCCCTTGCTAAGGTTATAACTCATGGAAAATGGGGAATGAGTATATTCCCTTCCTACTTACCATGAGTAAAGAGTACTTGTATTAGAGAGAAAGAAAAAAAAACAAACTATGATCCAAATGATAAAGGCATGATGAAATGTTCTAGAAAGACATTTATAAATATGATTGCTTGCAAATAAGCAATGTTCAATAGAGTCAGAATTTGAACTTGGCTTTTAAAAATTACCTATTATTATAATTACTTATCTCATAGCCATAAACAACATAAGTGTTTCATGGATACATCCATGAAGATATTTACTAAACTTACAAGGATCAGAATAATGGGAGCACTCAGTGAGGATTGAATTCTTTATACTATCAATGGCCTGTGAGATATGCTAATTATCATTTTATAGAATATCTGTTAGATATTTAACAAATTTAGTTTACTCTAGTAAAAGCCAACCCTAGAGGTTCATTTAATAAAAAAATCAAACTCACTACATTAAAAATGGTCTGTGAGATAAGATAGCCATAAGTCTACAGGAGAAATCCTCTCAACATTCTTCTGGTAAATACAGCCTCTCCTCACTTATGTGTTTAATGATCCTCACCAAAATTATGACCAGCTATAAGATCTCATGAAAATAAAATAAAACATTGTTGATGATCATGACTGTTTTCCCTTTCTTCAAAATGAATCAAAATAAAAATGAAAAATAAATATTTACTTATACTGTATTTACAATACGCAAACCAATTTGCAGTATACAGTGATGATTTACAATTTTGTTTATGTTTACTGTCCAGTACATTACTGTATAAACATTTATAAATTTATACATAAAATTCTGCAACTTCCGTTAATTCATCTATCACACCCACTAAAATAGATATACATTGAGCAATCAAAACCAAATTTTGGGGAGAAGTGCAAACAGGTAAGGAGGTATAAAGTACAATTGGTTTTACTAGAGTGTGTAGCTTAGAACAATAAATTTTCATTAATTTTGGGGGGAAAATTAAAGTTTTATTATTTAACATACAAAATACACCCACTATTTTAAAAACAATTTAATGATTAAAATAACAAATAGTTATTTAATAAAAATGCAATATTGTTTTCTTGCTTATCTTTTCTTTAAGTTTATAGATATACAAGATTCCAGTTTCCTGTTCACCCTGCGTTTATGAGAACTATAAACAAATCACAAGGCCAGACACTTGAAAAAGTTGAGATTTGGCTCCAGAAAGAAATATTTATGCATGCACAAGAGTAAGAAATCCTAAGAATTTATTCTTTGCTGTTAAAAAGGAAAAAAAGAAATTTTCATAAAGAATATTGTTTACCATGAAGTCCTATAAAATTAAATTATAAAAATTATTAAACAGTGAAGTAGGGTTTTGTCAAAGTATTTTTCTAAACAAATCAGCTTATTTAAATTTCATTGATTGGATTGCAAAATTGTACAAAACGTAGAGTTTGAAAATCTCAACAAAAAATGTTAACAACTTCAACAATACTAAATACAGTGAGGATTTTAACATGCATCAGTGTGTTGAAAAAAGATTCTAGTAAATTATAAATGATGCAAAAGTGACATTAAAGGTAGCTGAAGCTGATTGACACAAACCCATTACATGTGTATTATGCCTGAAATAGTAGTCAGGTGTGATTTCTCATTTAGCAACCAGATTATCAGAAGAGAACCCAGTCATTAAGTAAAGAGTGGCTGTAGTTAACTTAGGATCCAATAGTAGTAACTTAAAGAAGAATCAAATTCACTACACTAACAAAAGTCTTTGAGATAAGCTTCCTAAACCACTGGTCAAAAAAAAAAAATTGCCCTTCACACATCCATGTAACAAAGATCTATGATAATGTCTTTTTATTTGTATCTGATACTTTAACCACATTATAGCTAACTTGCCCTAATGTGACTCTGTATTCAGCTAAGTCAAGATCACAACCATAGTAATGTACCGATACCTTTGCTAGACTAAATTTAGAGATTTTTAAAAAATTTATATTAACTGAGACAGAAAGAAATATTTTTATAAAACCTACAAAAGTTAGTGGGTTTTAACAGTTTTTCATTTTTTTCACCCGAGTTGACCTTATATAACACAACTAAAAACATAATATCTATAAAAAAAAAAAAAAAAAAAGTGAAACATCTTTTAATGGCAGCTTTGTACAAAAGACTGTTGAGCAAGTTTTATTGTGAAATACAAGATGGCTTATTCTTATTCCCCAATTAAAAAAAAACAAAAAAAACATGAAGAAATAAAATTGATCTTTCATGTTATTTTTCTCAAAAAATGCTTTTGTTTTCACAAAGTGTCTATCAACCCAGAATGTAGTGAGAAAAATTAAGAATAATAAATAGAAATAAAATGAATACTAAAATAACAACAATAATGGTTACAATAAATATCAACAATAATAAGATGGAGTAAGACTAGCAATAATAAAATTATACTAATAAAAATGATTCATCTAAAAAAAATAAATAAATACATTAGACTACTATTGGTAGGAAAAAAAAAAAATTAAGAATTGGAAAATGGGGAGACAGCAGAAAGAGTATAGATTAATGGTTAAAACTTTTGCAGCCAAGGTAGTTAAGGTAAAAATCAATGAAAGATTAGGTACGTCAAGACGTGGAATGAGAGTTTCAGTCTCAAAAGCTACTTTGTTATTTCTGATTTTATACTTTTTTTTTTTTTTTAACACTCAAGCAGTCAAAAATGGTATTGACTCAACATTGTAGTGGTAAAAAACAGAGCAATAATAACAGTACAAGGAGCTGCCTGAAAAGTTTTCCTGTTCCCAGAATCCATATTCTGATAACTGATCATTGCAATACTGATTTGGGGAAGTGGATCAGACCAAGAACTTTACAGCATCCCCTTATTATAATAATAATAACAAAAACCACATCAACTTAGAGTGTTATGTTAAAAAGAAACAACAATAAAACAGAGGAAAAACTAATTTACTAAGTAGTACACAAAGTTTGATTTTTTGGAGGTATCTCCCCAGATTCATAATACCTAAGGTTAAAATGAATTTTTAAAAATGAAAAATCTTTTATTTTAGTTTTAATTTTAAGCTGATAGATTAAATGTAATATTTTGAATAAGCAAAATACTATGCTATGTTTCAAAAATTTAACTTAAATTGACTGAAAGCACCATTTTGCCATCTTCATCACAACATAATTCTCTTTATTAAAAAGTCTTTCAAAAATATACTTTTCTGAAACTTTATTTGAGGAATATTAGCTGATTTAACATTTAATTAATCTCATCTGAAACATATTACTCACCAAGTTTAAAAGATCATAGAAATGCATTATTTAACACAGAGGTAGTTGTTTATTTAAGGTGTTGACAGCTTGATTCACAGGCAGAAGTTCATCTAATATTTTCTAAAGTGGACATATTTGTAAAAATTACTTGAGGAATATAATGAGTGCCTTTTTTTTATATATAGTTTTTAACTACCCAGTAATCTTTAAAATTTAGGAAAATATTCTCCATAATCTAACATTTTATTGAATTTTAGGTACTTTGGCTTTACATTTACTGTAGTTATCACTCTTATTTTCATTAATATAGTTTTTATTTAATAACAATATCACCTAATCAGTACAAATTAACACAGAAATCTAAAATACTTAAAACTTTATAAATTATTAAAATTTTCTAAAAATGAAAACAATTCCTGTAAAAATTCATTATTCATTGAATTTTGGTTTTCTTAAGACAATAGTGTCCATAATATATTTTATTCATAAAAGTAATTAAAAGCTTTACTAATTAAATAATGTCATAGTTTTATTGCATCTTTTATTTTACGATTCAGAGCAGATTTTTAGTAACTGGGTGTCCTGTTTTACAAAAAAAAAAGAAATAAAATGAATCATTTAAATTCACCAAAGAGTTCTGCGTATAACTAATATAAACATTAAGTGGTACAAAATTTAATTGCTTAAAATGTCATAAAATTAAATAAGTGTAAGTCAACAGATATAAAAAAAAGGATCATTTCTAAAATAATTTCAGCCATTTGTGAATAAGTCCTGAAAGTTTCATTAAAATCCAACAATTATTTGATTTTTACAAGAATTTCCAAATCAGTATGTTTTTCATCACAAAAAAGATGTTCAAATTTTCTGTACTAATCTTTGGTCCCCAACCCACACATGTTGATGCAAGAAAAAACTAGATTCTTTACCAAAATTTTGAACATTCTAAAAAGGATCAAAAAATATAATAGTAAAAAAATCCTCTTAACAAAAATTTTGACAATAAACCTTTTAAGTTTTTTTCATTGTATGTTCATTTCTTAGTGAATCAGTGAGGGTTTTGATCGGTCAATGTGTCTATTTTAGAGGGTGCTATAGACAGGCAGACTAAAGAAAGTCATAGAATTTTATATATAGATATAAATCAGAATAATTGTTATAAAAAGAATTTGTAAGTCTATATGTAAAATATGTAATAAGAATCAATGGAATAATGCCTTGTGCATCTTCCTAAAGAGGATAAGATGGGAGATGATGAAAGTGAAGTCGTTTAAGAGGAAAAGGAGAAGAGAGATGAAGAATGACTGAATGAGGAAAATTGGGAGTCTAGGTGCTGCAGTTTATCTTTTTTTCCCCAATATAAAAACAGAAATAGTTTCGCATTTGCAGCTAACTTGGATCATGTCTCTCTCTCTCTCTCCTGACCGACATCAAGGGAAGGAGGCTGCCAACATTAAGTCTTCCTGAAAAAACAACCAGGCATTAACTTTCTAATTATGTTAACCATCAAAAATATCTACAAAAACCTATACTAACTTCTCAAGTATCAGCCAGCCAGTGGCGTAAATAATTTTTTTCTCTATCTTTGTTTTTTTTTTTTGTTTTTAGAAAAACAGTTAACAAGTATTCTCATCGACAGGAAGCAAATATTTTGAAGAAAAAGACTCCTGAAGATAACTGCAAAATTGTTTGTAGTTTTTTTTTTTTTCACTTACTTTCTTATCTTTAACCAGATAAATTTTTGAAAAAAAAAAAAAAAAAAAAAAAAAATATATATATATATATATATATATATATATATATATATAGAGAGAGAGAGAGAGAGAGAGATAAAAAGCGGAATTTTGTCCATCAAATTTCCAACATCAAAAGTCAAAGTCACACATTTTAAGTGATTGATATTTTAGTAATTAAGTGATATGGCTGATGTCCTCATCTTTGTTGTAACTATAACGACGTTCCAGCTCTTTTGCCCTCTGACAATCTTTAGGGAATTTCAAACTGAAACCTTTATTTAATCTACAGGAGTTTGATTGCTCTCATTACCTGGATTGAAATCCAGACAGAATTGGCTGATTTTATTAATATTTAAAGGTTTACTATCGTTTTTGCTTTTCTAGAAGTACAAATGACATAACTTTACAGCAAGGAGATTGGTATCAGTAAACCAAGTTCAACCACTGGCTAGGACAAATTGCATTCACTTGTGAAAGGCATGGATCCACTTCATCCCTCACAGCAATGGGTAAACAACAAGTCAATCTAACATACTGCTCATGCTATGTAACCCAGCACAACCTGTCACATGTTACCTGGAAAGGAGACGGGCATTAACAAATAACCACTATTGTCTCAAGAGATGCCATGAAGAGGAATTACTTGGTACAAATATTTATTCTCATCATTCTAACCTTTATGAAAATAATTGTATGATTTTTTTCTAATACACAGATGGGCAAATACACATCTGGAAATAAGATTCTTACATGTCAGCTCATGTTTATAAACAAAAAGAAAAAAGCCAAACCCAATCTCTACACTCCTCGATTTTCATGATGTATTTATCAATTCAGACATTATGACCTTTGAATTCTGTTTGAATGAAGATAAATATTGATCAATTTTATAAATCATTATATTCAGCATCTGTTCACATGTTAAACATACAATGAAGATTTTTTTACAGCTGATATAAGTTTTTCTTTTAGATGCTATATCAATATATAATCATTAGTAATCACACCTGACACATGAAATGTCTAATAGTTCTTTTGTTTGTTTTTGTTTTAAATGTCATGTCTCATCAGGATGTAGGCAATCATGACTCATGACAGATTTTTTTTTTTTTTTAATTATCTTGAATTACAATGTCTTTTTGAAAAAGATAGTGGGGTTGTTTTCTGTTGCTTTCACCATGGTTTTTGATTTAGAATAGTCCTTCTAGAATTGCTGCCACTCAAGGTCAGAGAGAGTGGTTTACCTTGCTTTTTAAATCCATAGCTGGGTGTAGAAGAGATGGCATTTGTGTGAAAATTAATGCAACAGAAAGGCCAGAACTTGAACTCAGCTTACTTATTCTATTTTCAGTACTGATACCCATTAAGCTGCCCACACATTCCCTAAAATTTTAAAAACAAAAATTCTGAAGTAATCTTAAAGTATATACTTGCAAAGACTACTTAAAAGAGAACTCTTTGAAATAAGATTTAAAAAATACCAACCTTTTAAGAAACAAACACATCGTGATGATCTTGAATCATTAGAATGAACATGTAAATAGTTATTTTCTTCCTAATTTGAAATTGCATACGTGCATTTGGCTTCTTAAAAAACTTTGATATAAACTGAATATTTTTTAAATGCGAATCGTAATTAAAAGAATGCTTGCTAGTCCTATAGAGAGTTGAGAGCAATATTTAAGCCATAATGTTTTTAACATTCATATGAATGTTTGTTTTGTTCCCTTAGCCCATTAAGCACAGAAATTTCAGCCATAGTTAACAAGCTAATCCTCTGGCAGTGAAAATCCAATTTGTAAGAACCAATTTACATCAACCATTTCAAATAAATCAGTTCATTTAAAGTTAAAATGCTAAATCTGCATTTGAAATTGTATTTACTCTTGGGTCCCAAATAAACATAAGCACGCTAACCCCTACCCCACATGTTAATTTGAGTATTTTTACCAAGCCCCCTCCCATACCTGCTTATTAGCATGAAGAGAAGAATGAAAGTTAACAAGTATTATGAATATTATGTAAATATTTTTGATTTCATTAACAAATTTTAAGATATTATTTTCTGATAGTGTTGGATATAAATTATTTGTTAACTATTGATATACATTCATATTGGAACATTGGTAAAATTTCATGGAAATATTTTCAATTTTGTAAAATCCTTTTACTTAAAGATATTGGTGGACATTTATTTTTAGTTTATTTCTTAGACGGCTTGCAATAGTCTCGTTTTAATCATTTTCTCTTAAACCTACAAAATGAAATCACTCATTTGAGAATGAACTCATGCCTTTATAACAAATTTAATTTTGGGTAATTACAAAGTTTAGCTTAGCCTGATATAGAACTACAATAGAGGAGTACCCAGTGCAGATCAAACTCACTACATTAGGGAATTACTTTTCAAGATGAACATTCTAATCATTACACATCTTATTTACACTATTTACATTCAGACTATTGTCCTAATCTTTGTTGTTGTTATTGTTGTTATATTGTCAGTCTATGGGACAATAGCCTAATGAATTAGTTGGTTCATGAATTTGGTGACATAGTGACTTCAATCCCTGTGCAATGTGTACTTAGACACAGTGGAAACAGGGCAAGCAATTACTGAGCAGTACTAAAAATAAAATCTAGACGAGAAATCCCTAGACATGGGGAGTGGAACAGTTTACAAGTTCAGTTCAAAATTCCCTATAGGTTACCCAGATCAATATACACCTGATGAAGGCCATAGGGTACAACGCCCAAAATGTGATAACAACAAGAAAAATGAAGAGAACAGTCAAAATGTAAATAATGTTAACTGCTCATCCCAGTAATTCAGACAAAAATCATTATACATCTGTCTTTAGTCCTCAATACACACAACTCATTTGATCACTTTCTTGCACATGGCTTCCAAAAGAAATACAGATATTTTGGTGATCTTCAACCCAAAAGATGAGAAAGATTTTCTAGCAATTTTTTCACAATACAACCAATTTCTTTCTTTGATAATTCATTTTTTAGAAAAAAAAAAAAAAAAAAAAATTGCGTATGTGTGCCAGTGAGTGAGAGAAAGCGATGAAGACCAGATGCTTTAATTTCTACAGATGGTTAATAACTGACACCTCAACTTTGATCTCATAAAATATATAAAGATTATTTTACAAAAAATTTCCTGAACTTCTCTTAATCAAAATTGAATGTATAAGGATAAAACATGGAAAGAATTACTGACAGAATCCAAATAAATCACTTTGTGACATTTGAACTCACACCTACACAGAAGACTCATATTAACTTTCAATATATTTGGAATTTCAAAACTATAAAAATTGGAATTTGATATTTATGGTAAATAGAGCCACCTACTCAAGTCTGAAGGAGATTTCAATAACAAAGTTCACAATAGTAAGAAAGTATATTTTATAAGCTACTCTGCCAGTGTAATGGGTTACATCCTGTGCGCCCAAATCATTACTATGGCTTGTGCCAGACTAAGCTACTCTTTAAAAAAAAATAAATAAATAAATAAACTGGCTTAATTGGAATTTGTGTATTTCACAGAAAGAATTTTGGTTTTTAAACTTGGAAGATTGACACAAGACAATCTCCTTACTAACTCAGCTTAGTAAATATTAATAACAAAAGGTCAATGTTTTCAATGTATAGATTGCCTAAAATAAAAATTGTTAAAAAATATCAGTCAACTATTTAATATTTGAAACTTACAAGATCATCTTTTGTCATGTTATCTCCTTTACATAATCACAGCATTTGTAATTGGTTATTCAATCTCTGAGATTATTAAGCAATTAACTAAGAGTGTGTATCCTTTCTAACAAACTGATAAAGTTCTACAGACTAAGCTCCTATTTAATAAGCACTCCTTTAAAACTAGTAAAATATAAACAAGGCACACAATTTAGGCAAGTGTCCTTGTATAGATCAACCCTTGATTTTTTACTGTAAAATCATTATTATACATTTCATTGTTCCATTGCATTCAAAAATGAGTTTAAATCAATTGAATGTAATGAAACATTTAGACTAACAAATCATCTTATAAAACAGCCAACAGAAAACAATTGCTACAAATCTACTCATATCTTATAAATGGAGAAAGTAATTGAACTTGAAGGAATAAAGGCAAATATCAACCATTCATTATTATGGAATTTTAATGTGAAAACTGACTGTGATAAGAATCAACAAAAGAAAGCTAAAGTTGACAATTGAAAACTTGATTTATTCTGCTTTCCACTGAAATACACATGTTCTTTCAGGAAAGAGTATTACATTGTATGTTAAATTAGCCCACATAAAATCATTAATTTTTACTTATGGCTAGAATGACAATGAGTAGTTTCTAGGATATGAAACTAAAATTACTAATAATGGCTGACAAGGCTTCATCTAATAAAAATTCAAGATACGTAACACAGTGGACATTTGTGATTTTTGAGACCCTAAATGATTTTCTGATCAATTATAGAACTGTATTAATGATAATTATACTTATAAAAGATTAAAAACAAAACATTCACATTTGTAATTAAAAAATAATTTAAGTCTATAAAAAAAAAAAAAAAGAACTTAAACTTCACATTTTTAGGAGATTTTCAGTGCCAAAAATTAATTCAGCACTCAAAAAAAAAAAAGAGGAATAGTTTTTTAGATCATAATTTTTTGATGAATACAAAGAAAGAACACATAGATAAAAGCATTGGTTGTTTGATCCAAAGAGTTGTGAGTTTAATCCCTGGCCACAGCAGAGAGAACAAAAAACTTGGTGAGTTATCAAGGGGAATTAACTAAAACTGAGATATCCAAAGGCATGGTCTGTCTATATTTCTGAGATGAGGTATTATGTACATTATTTACATTATTCGGACTATTGTCCTCACCTTTGTCGCCATATTTATTACAACGTTTCGGCCGTTGTACGCTCCGACCTTCTTCCTTCAAGGACACATGGCACAGTGGATAAAGGCGTTGGTTAGATCCAGTGACAGGACCCAAAGAGTGTGAGTTCAATACCCGGTTAAGGCAGTGGAGAACTTTCAGAGGGAAATTAACAGGAGATAACTGATAACTGACACCCATTAAACATGGCACATGGAACTAGAACAGTCTATCCTAGTGGGCAAAATAAAGGGTTTAGTTCGACATTCCAACCACCTGAAGAAGGCCGGAGCGTACAACAGCCAAAACGTTGTGATAGATATGGCAAAAAAGATGAGGACAATAGTCCGAATAATGTAAATAATGCCAAAGTCATAGTATATGAAATTAAAAAAATCTACCCACTGTGGACTAAATAAAGGGCTCCAATCGAAATTAGACCTGAAGAAAGCTGGAGTGCATAATGGCTGAAACGTGAATATGGCAATAAAGATGAGGACAACAGTCCAAACAATGTAAATAGTGTAAATAGTTACCATACCTCATCTCAAAAATATAGACAGATGTTGAAGGAAAGTTATGTTGAAAACTGATATCTGGTGCCAAAAGTGGGTAATGATCAATTTAACATATGAATGGAACTGAGTAAGTCTTAAATGTCTTCCCAGGAACAATTTTTTTATATTTTGCAGATTTAAATTGTTTCAAGATTTGGGAATTTAAAAAGGAGAAGAAAAACTTGTCTTAGGCAGTTTTTGTTAACTTTATTTGAACTGGGAGGGGAATAAAAAGCTGACAAAATATCTGTGTACACTAAAAAAAAAAAAAAAAAAAAGCGTCAAGTTAAACCTGTCACTTATAACATTCATTTCAACAAAATGATTTGTCTACCAAAAAGAGGAAAAAAAAAAAAAAAAAAAAAAAAAAAAAAAAAAAAAGCAACTATCCAGAACTGATCATCTAAAAATAAATTACTGAACATGTGTGAGTCTTCATTAACTTCAAATGCTCATAACTTGACAAATATTTGGAGTTAAGGCAAAGACCAGTTCTGATATCCTGAGACTATCCACTTTCAGATGAGACATAGAACATACCACTTGGGAAATGTTCCTAAAATGTCAAATATCCACTTGAGAACCCTCTATGTGCTAATACTACTAATGTATAGGGACAAAGATAAAATAAATTCAAATATTTGCACCACCAAACAATTAGGAGAAAATAATAAATGTCTATATAAGTCTATATGGTTAGATTTGATATTCTACAATGATTGGATAGAGTAGCTCAAACAGTAAATCAACTGTTGTACATAGACTTCTCAAAATAAAAGGGATCCCAGTTTAAGTCTCATTTAGAGCTAATCCTTATTTTCAGTCTGTACTCTATTTACAGAATGACTGTCCAAGTTGCTACAATGAGCAAATTTCTCTTTTACTCTTAACATCTTAATTTATACAATACTTTCTCCCACTCAGTGTATATAAAGTATTCTTTAGAATTTTCAAAAGTAAATAAAAATAACCCATTGACTGGTATTTTAAAATACAAGAGGGTGCTAAAATGTACCCAACTTGACCAAGAAGAGATCCCCAAATAAATTCTGTCTAATCATTTGGGCAGATTTTGGACAGTGGGTTGGGCTGGGTTGAAAGTTTCTGTACTCCTTGATACAAACAAACTAGACTTAATAATGTAATAGGTTTTAGGGTTTAAGCAATGGAAGAAAAATGTGAGCTAATTTATTTAAATTTACTTATGTCTTGTCTAAAAGTGACTAAAATATGGTTTTTCGAGTCTAAGTTTTTGTTCATACTGAAAGTATTCATATATAATATAAACCAACAGAAATCTTTAAGGTTTTGAAATTGAGGCCGGGCTTTTCTTCTTCTATGTGCCATGTATCTTCAGGACATTGGCAGTCATAGCTCTCCACAATTTCCTGTCCTTTGTAGCACTTAGTAAATTTTGTCTTTTTATCATCATCATCATCTTTCTTAAACCCTTTTCTGCCTATCCATTTACTCAAGTTATGCAAGTTCACGTTGCCTGTCTTTTTGCCTTTAATAATATCACATTTTTCAAACTCTCTTTCCTCATTATGTGCCATAGAAATTTCAAATATTACTTTCTAATGTTAAATATAAGTGTCCTGTTTATTTTCATTTTCTCTAAAACTTTGTCCCTGCTAGACATGTTCAGTCTATGGTATTCACAGCACCCTTCTAAAGAATCATATTTCTGTTGCTTTAATCTCTTCTTCATCTGTGAGGAGAGTGTCCAGCATTCAATACCATATAGGAGGACCAATATTACATTGGAGTTTAATACCCTTTTATTTGTTTCAAATGAAATTTTCCCTGTTTCTTAATACTTTGCTTAGCTTTTGGAAAGTACTTTTGCTATCTCAATACACCTTTGGATTTCAGTGTCACATTTTCCAAATGTTGTACTTGCTTGATTTTGGTATCTCCAATTTGTGATTTGCATGTTGAGTTGTTTCTTTTGCTGACAACCATGCATTCTGTCTTCTTGCAATTGATGTCTGGTTTTTTTTCTTCTTGCTTTCTTTCACTACCTTCCGTAGGAATTTTTGTAGTTTCCTTCTCATGCCTGCTACTAACACTGTGTCATCTGCATATGTTAAGATTGTGGTCTCTGATAACGAATCCTGGTAAGACTTCTAATTCTCACAGAATCACCTGTCATGGTTGAACAATTCCGGTCAGAAGACACATCCTTGTCGTACACGTCTTTCTATTTTTGTATAATTACTGAACTCATTTTCTATCTAGGTTTTTACCAATCCTGTTTTTTTTTTTAATGCAGTTGATGACAATTTCCCCCACAATCTCTACTGCCTTTCACCTCCTCACTAAGAAAAATGGAAAAAAAAAAAAAAACACATGCATTGCTAAGAGTTTAAAACTTATTTTATTATTTATTCTTCATCATCACTGGGTGAAAGAGCATCCTGTTGCATTATCTTCTTATTAGACATTTCATGCATTTTTGCATATGCCAAGTGGCCAGCTTACTAGATCCTACATATGAAAGTTGCACAAAACACAACACTGATAAAAGCTCATTTAAAAAAAAATGCTTTCTGGGTAAGTAAAAAAAAAAAAACATGACTTATAAAGAAGTGATAAAAAGATCTTGTACTGTGGAAATACAGAAGACATACCCTATAACAATGATACTAATTATTTCAATGTTACAATATTGAGAGAAAGAGGAAATAAAAGAATATTGAGCTATAGAAACTTGCTTTTTAATTTCGTCAGAATAGTTATATCAGAGCACAGACTATACTTAAAATTCCTAAAATAACTAGAATGCCAGTCTCTTAGTAAATTAAAAGGATTGTCTGTGTACTAAGATTAGTGCAAAATTCAATGGAACAATTAAATTACTACTAATACCACTACAAATAAAGTCAATTTACATAAGGTTTATAGAGATAAAACCTAATTACCACTGGCTTTAGAGCCAAGTTGATATACATACTGCTATATGGTATAGCAAGCTCCTGTGAAATGGAAGGTGTGTTCAAGTCTAATCCAAAGTTACTTATTTGTTCTAAATTATAAGGTACTAAAGAGATCTCAGCCTGATATGCTTCCCAAAATGAGTACAACATCAGACTTCATTTTTGAATGACTTCTTGATCAGACCAAGAAGTTTTCAGCACCTTCTCATGCATAAAAGCACTTTATTAAATCCCTAGTGAGATTTTCCTCCTTTTGTCCTAGTATCCTTGAGAAATGTATTAATCAGATTCTGTCAGCACTGTCCCGTTAACAGATTAACATTAACAAAATGTCTTTTCCCCCATCAGGTTACAGTAACTGACATAAGGGAAAGTATGAATGAGCACAAACTACCTCTTCTGTCTTCTTACTGATATTATTGATAGGATCCAATCATATAAATTATCAATATAGATATATATTTTTCACACAGATTACATGTAAGAAAAAAAAACATACTCCACTATTCATCATAGTGGAAATTAGTCAGTTAAGTGCCATACATGATACACACTTGGATGATCATCTATTTTGATTCATGACTGACTAGGAAAAGATTTTCTCACAGAAGGTTGTCATTTCTTTGTGGTAGATTGATTGCCAATCAATGCTTTAGGACCCAGTCTGCCTTGCTGACAGGTCCATAGCTGGGAGAAGAGAAAAAAATTTGTCTCATTGACAAAGGACTATTGCTTTAAAAACTATTAAATTGTACTGATATTATCAGATAAAATTTCTATCTAGACAAATATGATTAATAAATTTTGAATTAAGCTTAGCTGGCAAGTAAAGTGTTTTAAAACATTCACCTTTTAATTAGTTATGTAAGCTAATAAATGAAAACAAGTTAAGGTTCTAGAATTCTAAAACATTTTTGATTTTCATCCAAATTTTGTTCCATTTTCTTGATATGACTATATTTCAACTGACCCATCCATGAGGTTCATAACTGTTATGGTGACCTACCTACATGGGGAATGAACTCTTCCTCCTTTCATAAATACCAACCTGTGAGACTTCCTATGGGAGGCATTCGAGACGCAGTGTAACCTGACAGTTTGGACAGAAACTTCTATCTGCTGACTAATAACACTCTTGCTTTGTATATATCTGTTATTTCAATACACTTGTTTAACCTACCTTTTTCTTTCTGTGTCTTTCTTTCTGGCTCCTAACAATAACCCAGAAGAGGAAAAATGTTATTGCTACAGAAAAAATAGTGAGAGGAAAAAGAAATTACTACATTTTCAGCTGACCCATTCTTCAAGTTTCGTCAGGTTCATAATCCATAAGTGGAAAAATGTTATTGCCACAGAGAAAAAAGTGATAGGGAAAAATAAAATAAAATAAGGGGTGTTCATTAATACACTAATCAGATCAGTTCATTTCAGAGAAAGTGGCCTCAAGACAGCCAGAACATCAAGATGGAAGATGAAATGGATTTTGGAGAATTTAACACTACCCTAACCAAATATCAACTATGAAGGGAGTGCAGCACTTGAAACTCATAAGTGAATATAACAAACCCAAATGAAATTGGAATTTGACTCTCCCATTTTCAATTCAGAGCCATTATCCATTACACCACCTGCACATCCAAACTTACAGCACTTAGTATTACCTAGTGGTCCCTCATCTAGGTACTGGTCAGGCTCAAGGTTGCTTATCTTTTCTGATCATACAAGAACCAGTTTTTCAACATGATATGGCCATAAACTGGTAGATATCTGGGGAGAACAGAGTACACAATACTCTTTATGGGTTGAGGTCCTGATAATTGACTGGAAATAGTTGATGAGTGAGAGACTTGAAAGGGTAGTATATATGATGTAAGTGCATAAAACAAGTTCATATAGATTTCAAAGAAGATGCTAAAAGAGATTTATATATATATATATATATATATATATATATATATATATATATATATATATATTAGTTTGAACTCGCCTAGGTACATAGAGGCATTATTAGTTCATTTGTATATTTAGCCCAGCTAAGATAGGCTGTACCAGTCTGTATAACAGCTAAACATAAGGTTTCTTCTCTTCTCTTATGGATTATACAACTGATAAAAGTTGAATAGATTGTCTGAAATACTTAACAGCATCATGAAGACAAAGGAGAAGGAGTTCAGCTGTCCTAACAAAGTTGGGAATGTTGTCAACTCTTGTCAACATTACAGATGATACAATCTGATTTTATTGAATATTTCTAATATTTATTTTGAATAGTTAATAATTATTAATTTTCGAAAATACAAAACTAGATATTCTGTAGATGATACAAAAGTTATCAGATTTGCCAAATAGAAATACAGGACACTTCAAATTTATATACAACCAATTTTTAATTAGCATATATAGTTTAATTAAAAAACAGACAACTTTAAGGATTTCCAAGCATAAAAGAAAAGTATTATTTATGCTTGGAAATGTGATCTCAGGAATAAAAGAAAAAATATTATTTTCCTGGGAAAAATCAAAATATAATCAATGGGAAAATAAAATATAATCAATGGTTTTCTGGTTTTTTTTAATTAAACTAATATTAGTTCTTTTTTTACATTGAACTCTCTGGATTACATCCTCCTTGGGATTATCCATATGGATTACCAAACATTTCATTTTATATATATATATATATATAAACTTTTTCATCCGACCCACATCAAATTATACAATCAAATAATGAAGAGAACATCTATGAAATTTCAAAAACCCTTAAAATCATGCCACCTGGTAGACCCATAATATCAGGCATTGGTACTCTCACAGAACTTATATCTGGGTACATAGGCAATATCCTAAAACCTTTATTGCCTGACATACCTAGTTATATTAGAGACACTACTGACTTTCTCAACAAATTACAAAACATTAACTTAGTCCACCATGATACAATCCTAGTAACGATGGATGTTTCGTCCCTTTACACCTAACATTCCACATGTTGAAGGAGTATCAGCTTGCTATGAGTTCCTTAGTAACAAAAAATTACCTAACTACCAAATTACAGATATATGCCAATTAATAAATTTCATCTTAAACATAATAATTTTAAATTCAACAACAAACACTATTTACAGATTAGTGGCACAGCAATGGGCACAAAAATGGCACCTAGTTATGCTAATATCTTTATGCACATTCTAGAAAAGAAGATACTAGACAATTCAGAATATAAACCATCACATTACTTTAGATATATTGATGACATTTTCTTACTATGGACTCATGGATCAGAAAAATTAAAAACCTTTTTCACTTTCTGCAACAATTTCCACGATACAATTAAATTTACCATGGAGTACTCATACACATCCATCCCTTTCTTAGACGTTATGATAAAATTAAACAAACATACACTTTCTACCAGTCTATACAACAAACCCACAAACCAACATAAATTCCTGCACTTTAACAGCTATCATCTCTTTTTAAATTAAAAAAATCTATTGTATACAGCTCATTTCTAAGAATCAAACGCATATGCTCAGACCATTTAGATTTTCTATACAACATTAATAACTTAACAAAACAATTCCTAAAATGCAAATACCCAATAAAAATAATAAAAGAAGCACTAAATAAAACTATCCTGATAAATCGTAACACACTTCTTACATACAAGAAAAATAAAAACAAAAATCGGATTCCCATGGTTTTTAACCACAATCAATATTCCCACACACTTATTCACAATTTAAAAAACGATTAAAAGAACCTCCAATTAGACAACAAGATCAAAGACATTTTCGATAAACCACCCATAAATGCAATGAAACAATCACCTAACCTATCAGCTATCCTCACCTCTACCAAATATCTAAACAATAGAAACCAAACAGGAAATTACAAATGTAACAAACCTCGTTGCTTAGTTTGCAAACATTTAATAATAGCTAATACATTTTCCGTACCCAACACCAATATCAGGATACAGCCACCTAAACTCACCTGCGATAGCCATAACGTAATCTATTATTTATTCTGTAACTTATGTCCTAATAGTGAATATATTGGTGAGTCTGGAAACAATTTTAGATTTCGTTTCAATAAGCATAAACAAACAATACATCAAAACAACCCTTATTCCCCATAGCTAAACACTACAATCAATCAGGACACACATTAGAAAACTGCAAATGTTTATTAATAGATTCCGATTTTACTTCCACATTCACACGCAAAAAAAAAAAAAAGAAACATATTGGATTTTAAAATTAAATACACATAAACTAGGGGTTGAATAGGGACTTAGGTGTTTTAAATCTTTATAAATATTTCAATAGTTAAGCAATTTTTTAGATATAGTAAAAAAAAATTTTTTAAATATTTATGACAGTTATTTAAGTTAGGAATATCCTAACAGTGACGTTCCATGTCACGTGACGTCCAGGTCTCATGAAGGACGCTACTTGCTAACAAACAGTAATTTTAATTTATTTGTAACAAAACAGTTATTTCTGATGAAAAATTGAGGACAATTTGAAATATTAAATATATATATAAATAAATAAATACTTTCATAAAATAAAACATTATAATTTTTAATTTGAAACTTTTTATATATATATATATATATATATATATATATATATATATATATATTCATGCACATACATATTTTATTGGTAGTAATTCTGTTCACCTTGATATACATTAATTATAGAATTTTAAGTATAATAATAATTAGCATTATATATATATATATATATATATATATATATATATATATATATATATATATATATATATATATATATATATATATGTGTGTGTGTGTGTGTGTGTATGTATGTGTGCACACACACAAAATTTTCTCATAGTTAACCTGTAGAAAAAGACGATATGTATAAAGTTAAAGGGCAATAGGAAAACTGAATTATTAGACATTGGATGAACTATATCAGCTAATAATGCAGTTTTTCTATTGTCTTTTAACTTTACACACACACACACACACACACACACACGTGCGTGTGTTTATATTGCTTATCCCACGGTTTTGTGTTATTTGCATGTTTCTTTATATGTAGTTGGATCTATGACTGTCCGGCTGATGTATACATTTATAATTCTAAATTAATATCTTTTGTATTATTTTCTTTTACCTTCTTATTATTTATCTGTATTTAAAATCCCTTCATTGATGTTTGATATTATCATCATTATTGTAATTTTTATTTATTATTTGTATTATGGGCCCTCATTTGGAATTGATTTGTCCTGGCTAAAATGACAGGCAATATTGATCAATTTGCTGTATAACCTGATGTACAAAGTTCCACACTTTAAAGGAAAAAAATTCTTGGCTGGCTTAGTCTATTTTAGGTTTACTACTATCCATAGCATGGTGAAGTAATGGATAGTGGCTCGGATTGAGGAATTGGAGAGCAGAGTTCAAATTCCAGTTGAATCCATTATGTGCTAATACCCTTGGGAAAGGTATGAATCCTCTTCTTCTCACCCCAGCTATAGATAAATAGCAGGATAGACTAGGTTCTATAGCCTTGGATGGCAACTGGTCTACCACAGAAAGAAATGGCAAACTACTGTGGGAAAGCATCTGCCTTGTCAGTCATGTATCAAAAGATACATGATCACCTAAACACATGTCACGCATGGCGCATAACTGACCGACTCATCATTCATCTATTCCTGCTCCCTTTCGTTACCCTTTATCTCACTTTTTAAAAGAACTTGACCATCCATCACTTTTCTTTTCTCTTGCTTTTCCTTTCCCATGTCAATTTAAAAATGTCAAAATATCAGTCCAGGGAATTGTCTCGATTTACTAAAAGACTTTTGGTCTGAAGAGATGAATATATAGATATTCACAAAATAAATTATGACCGAAATGAATCCTTAAGGTTTTCTTCTTATATATATTAGAAGATAACCCAATCACACTTAGTTTCAACCTTTCAGTATCCTCAGGTGATATGGGCCAAATGAGTTCCTAACACTTTATTATTAAGATATAAATGCATAACATGAAGTGTAATAGAAGGGGAGGAAAAAAGCAAGAGCATTGAAATTGTATTGGAGGGGGAGTAAAGGAAATGTACATACTATCATCCTGGTTCATACGAACACAATGTATGTATCATATCATTATTTCAGTAGATTTTTGGGGTCAGGAAATATTATTGTAAACTTTTCCTCCTAACACAGTTTGTAGATATCGTTTATATATATATAAACATCTTTCACAGAATACGGCCAACAAAGAAGATTGAATTAATTTTTCTATCAAGTTTTTCCAGCATCCAAACATTTTTCCATTTCATAGGAGCTAAGGAATATAAAAATTGTCTATAATTTTTATTATCCCAATATATATATATATATATATATAAATAAATATATATATATAAACATATATATATATATATATATATAAAAAAATATATATATATATAAAACATACATATATATATATATATATATAAAACATATATATATAAAAACATACATACATATATATGAAAACATACATATATAAATATATATATATATATATATGAAAACATACATACATATAAAAAATACATACACATATATATAAAAAACATACATATATATATAAAAATACATACATATATATATAAAACATACATATATATATATAAAAAATACATATATATATATAAAACATACATATATATATATATAAATATATATATATATATATATATATATTAGTTAATAGATAATGAAAAGTTCATAAACTTAGCTTTAAGTTTTGCAAATACACTGCTCGTCTATGTCAGATATCATATTTACATATGCTACATGAAAAATGCTAATTGTTGATGCAAAACAAAAAAGTGTATATATCTCAAACTTCAAACAAAATATTACAGCATGGAACAAATTAAAAACTATTAATAACACTATGTTAAATTAAAAACAACTGCAATTTAAAAATAAATAAATACTAGGTATTTAAGGCATCCTAATAAGTTTTTCACACAGGACACAGAAAAATTCTTAAATACAGGAGAAGGTACATCTGGGCACCATATATAGATCTAATTAATTCCCAGAAGAATAACATCCAATTCTGTCTTGACTTAAACCTTTTCTAATTATTAAATCAGTTTAAACTTAGCAAAGATTCCTTCAGAAGTAGAAAGTTTTTTACCATATTAGGCAGCATTTATAGTTCATCTTAAGGGAACTGAGATCTGCTGCATCTCTTAAGATTTTGTTGCATAAAGTGGCTGACAATGTCATGGGATGAGCAGACATGAAAACAGGAAGGAAAATAGAAATCTAACAAGGAATTTTAATACAAGTAGAAAGTCAACAACCTTGAACAGAAATACCAATGCAGAAATAATGTCTAGTCAAAAAAAAAAAAAAAAAAAAAAAAAAAAACAGAGGAAAACATTTTAATCTCTACAGTAGTAACTACAGTTTTAACTTCAGTTTTATTTTGTTCCCTATTATGCACAATTGCATCTTACATGCATTTCTGACACTTACATCTGTTTCAGCATCTATTTATATAATATATGCACAGAAATACATGTATAAGAGAAGTGTAGGACAGAGTAAAAAATATCCGTAACAGTCATATTGGACACATAATGAGGGAGGACTGCTTGGAGAACTTGATCCTCACAGAGCATATCAAGGGTAAAAGAGATAGGGAAAAGCAGCAAGCCACTTAGTTGATGAACTTGTATCAATAGATGGCAGAATGATAGGAACAGGAGGCTTGGCAAGGGGGAGGGAAATGCTGCTAAGTGCTACAAGGGATAGGAACCTGGGAAGAGCCATGATTGCCCATGTCCTGAAGGGACATGACACATAGAAGAAAGAGGCCAACTATTTGAACAGAGAAACAAATGCAGAAATTATGTCTGGTCAAAACACACAGAGAAAAACATTCTAATCTCTATGGTAGTAATTTTATCTTTGGTTTTATTTTGTTCCACATTATGCACAATTGTGCTATACATGTATTTCTGACACTTGCATCTGTTGCTACATCTTTTTATGTAAGTAAATATGTATATGCATAAAAGAAACACTGAAAAGTAAGAAACATTTTGTAAATGTTAGTTAATATTTGTTTCAGAAGTGATCTCGTCTTTTTTTTTTTATTTTATTTTAATCATTTCATCCCAAGCAAGGTGATAAAGCCACTAAGATGCAAGGGTGACTGAGTGTGAAAGAGTTTGAAAAAAATAATTGTTACTGATAAAATACTGACAAATTTGTAAATTCAAACAAGGATATGAAGTTGTTTCTTAGATATACCACGAGTTTTTTTGTTTTTTTGTCTTTTTCTAAATATACTGAGGCTTACTTAATTGGGATATTTGTTGCTTGTTTTTTTAAATTATTAATAATATGTATAAATTATACATAAACAAATAAACTATCCTAGAAGAAATATTTTCTATTGAACATTTTTTTCAAACTTTATCACTAACCGATTTCCCACATAAGCACATGTGTATAAACATACACAAAGGAAAAAAAATCAACTTCACACCAATACTAGCAGATGAATTAATTTCTAACTTAATATAAAAATAACAAAAATGAGAAAATATGCAGTTAATTGCTGAAATCTCCTGATGAGTGGACGGAATGATTGCAAAATGATTAATCTATGAAACTTCAGAGTCATGTTGCTGAATATAAGCTGTGACAAATTTTATTTGTAGCTCCTAAGGGAGTATGCTACAAAGGTACATTGAAGAAAAAAAAAAGAGCTCAATGCCATATTACATAGCAGAATATTAATATCTCTAAACAAATTCCTGGTGAACAGTGACCACCCACAACTAAAAGTTTCATCTGTTTTCATACAATCATCAGGTATTTGTTTTTTTCTTTTCCCAAGTAATGGTGATTTTTTAGCATTTCCACCTCAATGAATTTGGTTGATATGTAAATAGTATGTACACATCTACTATCCTCATTGTAACATCTTGAATGTAGCGAGGGAGTATAAAATGCCCATTTTCACAAATAACAGTTGCCAACTACCTGACAATTGCATGAAAATGCATGAAATTTTTAGTTTCGATCAATCACTGTTCACCAAGAATTTGTGTGTGTTTGCTTACAATATTTTACAACTCAAAATCAATCCTTAGATAGCCACCAAATTCTGTAGTAGATTTTTTTTTTTTTTTTTTTTACAGTAAGGTTCAGCCTTTACAAGAATATGGTAGAGAGTTACATGAAGAGGCAGTTTATATGGATAGGAGGGGGGAGATAACAGTTAGCCATAGACTTGAACCTGTTAAGATTGTAGTGATCAGAGAAAGATTCTCTTAGGAATCGGTTCCACAGTGCAGTGGTTTGTGGGCAGAAGCTGTTCTAGTGAAACTGACCTCTCACCAATGAAATACAGATGAAATGTGGATGATTTACTATAAGTGGCATGATGTGTTCTAGCCATGAAAGTTAGACCTAGCAGAACCAAGGAATGTAGTTTGTCCAAGCAGTTTCCATGGTATTAGCAATAGAGCAGTAAGAGGTTCATCAAATCCTGCCTGTGAGAGAGAGGTTGGAAGACAGAAAATAATTTGTCACCCAAAAGGACTCAGAGATGCTATGAACAAGAGTAAGAACCATGAAAAGGCAATCATAAAATGCCACATGAAATAGTAAATAGGTTCAATTCCAAGCTAATTTCTTTTTGGTTGATATTCCCACTTATTACACAAAGTCACAAACTGCTTACAGCTCTGGTATTCCTAAGAGACCTTGAACCAAACTAAACAAAATAACTTAATAGACTATATTACTCGAGAGATAGGTAAATTCAGAAACTATATGAACAGGTCATTTATATTTGGATAAATGTAAGGTGTGACAATTCACAGAATGACAGCAGTCTGCCATTTGAGTAATGAGTCAGGCAAACATTTGCATGCAAGCTAATGATTCATTTGTTGCCAAGCAGTAAAGGAAGTTGTATGTGTTCATGTTATACTGTTGGTGGAAAACAAGTCAGAGGAGTTTTGTGTGAAGATCAGTAAATGTGTAAGTGAAATGTTAACCCTATTAAAACTGGCTTACTGTGAACATTCTATGAAGAAATCAAATTTTTTGGTGTGGCACAGGCTGTACAAGGAAGAACAAAAAGACATATACAATGATGCAGCCAAAGCCAAAGAATAGATGCAAATATAAGTGTGAATCTTAGTACATTCAGATCAAAGATTAAGTGTGTGACTGGAGCAAAACTTAATATGACTAGTGAAATTGTGTAGCAGAGGATTTGGGAATGAGAAAAATATGATGTATTAAAAGTTTGCATGTTCCCAATTTAGAAATCCATTAGAGAAATTCATCACATTATTCACCAAATTTAGCCCCTTGTGATTTGGGGATATTTCCAAAATTGGAAAAGCCCTGAAAGATTTGCTGATGTAAATGACATCCTGCAAAATGCGACTCCATTACTGAAAGGTATTCCAGCAAATGTATTCAAAGAATGTTTCCAGCAATGGCAACATTGTTTCGTGAAGTATATAGATTCACGAAGGGAGTACTTTGAAGTTGACAGCAGCCAGTAGTGACCAAATAAGCAAACATTGTTCTCACAGGGCCATTCCAGGAATTGTCACAGCTCATAGAATTATATATTATAGAATTTTATGCTAAAATAACTTTTCATAAAAATATTCGGTAATTTTTCAAGAATTGCACAACATTGTATTTGGTAAAGAAATTGGTTTTCAAAAAAGCTGAATTATATAAATAATTGTCCTATTCTGTCACTAACAATCCATTTCTTCTGGATTTCCTATTCACAATGAATGTTAAAATTTGTTAAAACAAATTTTATAGAAAAATTATGAGATTTGTAATTAAACTATGAATTTTATTCCTTTACTACCAAAAATAGTTTGTTAGTACAGCAAATGCCTAAAGCTAAACAGATTATAATAGAATATCAATAAAACCACTGGCCAATAATTAGAAATGTATCAAACCATGCTTAATATATACTATATTGAAGCCAGTGCTAAAGTATACTGTGGCTATCTTTTTCTCTTATTCTACATATTTCAATGTTAAATATGCATAATTTTGAGAACATTTTGGACTTCAAATGTTTGCCATAAAATGAAAATGAGGACAGAATTAACGTACCAGAAAGAGAGGAGGATAGTCAGATAGCACTGAACTTGTTGACAAGGATCATAGATTTAATTCAAATGGCTGCCTACTTAGCATTTAGCTACATTTTTTTTATACTCCTGAAAACTATTTCTAGTAAAATTTACATATGAAATATTATTTGCAATACGCAGACAAATGGTATTGGTTTCTCTCTGCACTTACATTTATCATAAAGGCTTTACTGTCTGCTTTTCACTAATACACATATACCAGTACTTTTCCACTTAATTGAAACTGCATATTCAATTACAAATTCAACTCATTAAATCAGTATCTACTTTTGTTGAGCTTATGTCTGACAGATTTTTACACAAGATCAGTCAATGATTAGAACAACAGTCTTGTTTTGGCAAATGTCTAAAATTCTTTGCCAGAATTATTCTTTTAAAAAAAATGTATTCCCAGATGTATTTCTTTTATCTCAACCTTTGTCCCATAATAGTTGTTACATTTTCTACACATTTCCTACACTAGATGTAATAACTATTATGGGACAGAGATAGTATAACAGAGTGGTAAATGCTGTTTATAACTTAATTTTGTCACCTTGGAAACCTAATCTATAAAATAACTAAGATATAAAAGATTATGGAAATTTCAAATAAAACTATTCAATCAACAATAGTTGTGTGTAGTTTTATTAATATTTCAATATTTATTCACGTCATACCCAGAACATTTTCATTTGCTAACTTCTGGTGAGGTAGAAATATTCTTAAATTTCTTGAAAGGAAATAACTTTATTATTATTATCATTATTATTATTATTATTAAAATAATCCTATTTTATTATCATAAAATAATCCTATTTTATTAATTATTATAAAATAATCTCATTTTATTATTAGTTTTAATCCATCTTATTGTTAGTTTTTCGTCTGTAATGTTTTGCATATCTGTGTAGCAGTAGTCATAGTACAGTTCTCAGTGTCCTGAATAGCAACCAGGTTTGCTTAGGAATAGCCACCATATGTTTGCAAGTTGTTCCCTATTCATAATTGTCTATCTAATTTGCATACAATACTACAGTCAAAACCCACTCTTCATTATCACTAAAACTTTATTACTAGTTTTACTCTATTATTGTTGCTTACAAACTTCAAACACGAGAGAAAACAATATGAAATCAAAAATAAATTAACTTTCTAAATATTCTTTTCCACACATTTGAATCACTTCTTTGTGACTGATTTTATTAACAAGTTTCAGATGATCCATTCTATGGCCTTCCGTATTACATTGTTTACAAGCAAAAGCCTCAATTTTAAAGTTGAGAAAATGTATCCCTTATGAACTTCCACCAGGCATCAACATTGGTCAGTGTTGAAACTTTCTCTTCATGTCTGACAGAAAATTGCCTTTTATCAACAAGACAGCTACTGGCAATGAAAAATGGATTATGGGAATCCAAAATAAAGCAAATTGTTTTTAAATCCAGGACATCTTTCAACCTCTCAAGCTACTGGGGAAAAATATGTGTTTCATAAGATTCAAACAAATACATTTCTTTGTTGGCCACCAGGACAATGGTATAGTTGGCTCATTTGAATGACACAAAAGAGAATAAAAAAAGCTTTTTACTTGGCAACATAAATGACCAATGATTTTGTTGCCTGCCAACACCTATCATCATATGTTGCAAATGGGATGTAGTAAATGATCATCAATTTGGAATGAGAAGTTCTTCTACATGAGACATACTCTCCAAACCTATCGTCTTCAGACTTAGCATTTGTTTTGCTTTATGGTCACCATTTCCAACAAAATATGGAAACATTTGGTGAAGAATTCATTGGATCAAAACAAGAATCCTTCTTTCATGATGGAATACACAATTTAGCTGAAGGAGTAGTGAAATACAATAGAAAACAAGAAAAAATATCTTGATGACTGAATAATGAGTATGTTTATATGCATAAAAAATAATGACACAAACATTTGGCTTAAACTTACTATTTCATCCCAGAATGTCAAAGTACCTAAATTCCTACAATCTGAAGGCTGAATATTTTTTCTGATTAAATTCTTCACGTTCCTTCCTGGTCTTTTGAAAAAGAGCAGAGGTTTAGGATTGGGTTTTGGGTCCCTTCTAAAGTCTACCTTTGCTCTATACTCCTAATGCTTATCTTTTTCTACACTAAAATAACTTCACACAGTAACCATCTACCTTGAGTAGCTCTTGGGCTTGTATTGGGTGAACATTAGTAAAAAAAAAAAAAAAAAAAAAAAAGCATTATGATAAATGAAGATACTACTAAAAAATGATGTATTAAATAATAAAAATGCTTCTTCTAAGAAACTCAGATGATTACTAATATATATATATATATATATATATAATGTTTCTTCACTATAGTAAACAAATAGGTAGATTAGAATACACTATCCAGACCAACAGTGTTTTAGTCCCCTTCAAAGTATACCCCTTAAAACATCACATACTTATCTAAAAGCATCCCTTCTACTTTGCAAAGCAATCTGCAAAATACTCTTTTTAGATCACTTAAGATCAAAAAACCCAAAGACAATTGAATTTTTTTGTTAGAATAAAATTTGTCAAAATCAAAATGGTCAGCCAGTTAATTATCTTTTTTAGAAATGAATGAGTAACAAAAGTGTACATAAAGTAGATCAGTTTTAAAATGGTTGTTATCACTCAAAACATTGCTAATACTTCAGCTGATTAAAATAAATAGACAACACTTGTCTATATTATTTAATGAAACGTGCATGAATGAAAAGATGCTGCCTAAATATACGCAATATATATATATATATATATATATATATATATATATATATATATATATATATATATATATGGTAAGTAATTTATGTCATAGACATAAATGAATACTTGTAATAAGTGTACATAAAATGTAGATTACATTTTTTTTTTTTAAGTAGTGTCATTGTCTATGACTTCAATCCCCACCTATTTCTCCAGAACTGTGGCTAAGTTTTCATAGTTACTTTAGTCAGTATAACAATGAATTGTTTCATCCTTACAATCTGTATTTAGACAAGTGGCTCTGCTTACATTGCTTTAATACATAATGCATTTTTCACAGACAAGCCATTGTAGGCCTTGACATGTAAATAACTACTGAATATTCTGCATTGTATGATTTCATTTCATGTCAATTAAGGCAAAGATTTAGAACATCAGATTTAAACCCAAAATCAAAGTTAGAATCATTAATTTCCTTTCATATCTCTTCTTCCAAATTTAACTGCAATACAAAATTTTCCTTGTACTGCTATATGAAAAAAAAGCACTGGGAAGCAGAGATGAAAGGAAACTGAGAAGAGGCCTTAGTTCTTTTAATTAGCTTGTTTACGATTAAAGACAGTAAAAAAGAAAGCGAGCAGTGATGATATGTAGTTTACAACAACTAGATTTGGAAAGAGTTTAAAAAAGAACATTGTAGGGTCAACCTTGTTTGAACTCAGCTATCAATGTAAGCTAGAGAGTTCAGTCTACTCTACTGTTTAACCCACAGGTTGAGGGAGAAGAGTTGGATCCTTGCCTTTCTCAAAGACAATAGTGCAAAAGTGAATGGAACAGATGAGACAAGAATTTGAACTCAGTTCGCCAAATCCACTTACGGAGCCAATAAGCATGACATTAAACACACAACCTAAATGGATTTTACTGACATTAAAATATAAATAAATTCATTTTGATAAGGGAAAAAAAATAAAAAGAAAGAAGGAAAGAACAAAAAGAAGGAAAGAACAAAAAGAAGAAAACAGAAAAAAAAAGACAAAGAGGGAAAAAGGGGGAAGAAAAGAGACAAAGAGGGAAAAAGGGGGAAGAAAAGAGACAAAGAGGGAAAAAGGGGGAAGAAAAGAGACAAAGAGGGAAAAAGGGGGAAGAAAAGAGACAAAGAGGGAAAAAGGGGAAAGAAAAGAGACAAAGAGGGAAAAAGGGGAAAGAAAAGAGACAAAGAGGGAAAAAGGGGGGAAAAGAGACAAAGAGGGAAAAAGGGGGAAGAAAAGAGACAAAGAGGGAAAAAAAAGAGACAAAGGGGAAGAAAAGAGACAAAGAGGGGGAAAAGAGACAAAGAGGGAAAAAGGGGAGAAAATAGAAAGAAAAGAAGAAGAAAAGAAGATCAAATAAAGAAAAACAAAAAAAATCCCAATAAACTACAAGATAAACAAAACTAAAACAATTCCAACTTACACAGTTTCTCGAAAATACTTTTCAGCCTCTTCCCAGGATACAAGTGAAGATGTAAGGTCTTTCTTGAGATAATGTGCTGTTTAAACAAAAAACAAAAAGACTAAAATTGATAGATGATAATTACATGACAAATCAAGGAAAATCAAAATGTTTCTGAGCTTTACAGATAAGGGTTAACTTGAAGTAAAATGGATATAGCATTTAAATAGTGTAAATAATCAATGTAGCAGTTATTCATCTCTCATGAACATTTAAGAGAGTTACAACATCACTTCACAAACATTCTTAAATTAAAAGCTTTGAAATAAAACTAATTGCACACTTGAAAATTCTACATGCATCAACAATTAAGATAATAATCCATAATCCCATGCCTCAGATCTTCTATCATCCTCTTGCATGTATCTTCTTAGTCTCACCCTCATCCCTTCCAATCTTTGTTATTCATTCATGCTTTTATCTAAATATTATAACATGGATTAGCTTCATGTGTTAAAACTGAGAAATGCACATAAATTCAACAATGTCCTTTCATTTAACTTTCTCTTCTTCTATAAAAAATTTTAATGTAACAATTTTTATGCTTTTTCTTCTGAACCTTTCATTCAATCTTCATTCATTGTCTCTAGATATCCAGCTAGCAAGTCTGTGTCTTCCTCTTCCCTCCACCCATTTTCTCATCATTTCTTCTAGCTTTCTTTCCTCCTGGCTTTCTCCTTCAGACACTATTAGTTTTTCTCAGCTTTATGCTTAACATTATTATGTAAGTGTCTTTAACAAAAAACATAATTGATTCCAGCTCAGCTCTGGGCGATCAAGCAGAAATGCCACTGATTCAAGGTAAACAAGCAAAATAACAGACTTTGTGATCAAGAATCTATTCTAATTGATTCCAGCTCAGCTCAGTGCAATCAAGCAGAAATGCCACTGATTCAAGGTAAACAAGCAAAATAACAGACTTTGTGATCAAGAATCTATTCTAATTGATTCCAGCTCAGCTCTGGGCGATCAAGCAGAAATGCCACTGATTCAAGGTAAACAAGCAAAATAACAGACTTTGTGATCAAGAATCTATTCTAATTGATTCCAGCTCAGCAGAAATGCCACCGATTCAAGGCGCAAAATAACAGAGATCAAGAAATGCTAATTGATTCAAGCATCAAGTAAATGCCAATTCAAGGTAAACAAAATAACAGACTTTGTGATCAAGAATCTATTCTAATTGATTCCAGCTCAGCTCTGAAATGCAATCAAGTAAACAGAAATCAAGCCATTCCAACTCAGCCCAGAAATGCCACCATTCAAGGTAAACAAGCAAAATAACAGACTTTGTGATCAAGAATCTATTCTAATTGATTCAAGGTAAACAACAAAAAATAACAGACTTTGTGATCAAGAATCTATTCTAATTGATTCCAACTCAGCTCTGGGCGATCAAGCAGAAATGCCACCGATTCAAGGTAAACAAGCAAAATAACAGACTTTGTGATCAAGAATCTATTCTAATTGATTCCAGCTCAGCTCTGTGCAATCAAGCAGAAATGCCACCGATTCAAGGTAAACAAGCAAAATAACAGACTTTGTGATCAAGAATCTATTCTAATTGATTCCAACTCAGCTCTGCAGGATTCAAGGTAAACAAGCAAAATAACACTTTGTGATCAAGAATCTATTCTAATTGATTCCAAATGCCACAGAAATTCAAGGTAAACAAGCAAAATAACAGACTTTGTGATCAAGAATCTATTCTAATTGATTCCAGCTCAGCTCTGTGCAATCAAGCAGAAATGCCACCGATTCAAGGTAAACAAGCAAAATAACAGACTTTGTGATCAAGAATCTATTCTAATTGATTCCAGCTCAGCTCTGGGCGATCAAGCTGAAAGCTCTGTGCAAAATAGAATCAGATTTGTGATCAAGCTCAGCTCTGGGCAATCAAGAAATGCCACCGATTCAAGGTAAACAAGCAAAATAACAGACTTTGTGATCAAGAATTTATTCTAATTGATTCCAACTCAGAAAGCTCTGGGACTTTGTGATCAAGAATCTATTCATTGAAATGCCACAAGCAGAAATGATTCAAGGTAAACAAGCAAAATAACAGACTTTGTGATCAAGAATCTATTCTAATTGATTCCAACTCAGCTCTGGGCAATCAAGCAGAAATGCCACCGATTCAAGGTAAACAAGCAAAATAACAGACTTTGTGATCAAGAATCTATTCTAATTGATTCCAGATCAGCTCTGGGCAAAATCAAGCAGAAATGCCAAAATAACAGATTCAAGAAAGGTAAACAAGCAAAATAACAGACATTTGTGAGCAAAAATAACAGACTTTGTGATCAAGAATCTATTCTAATTGATTCCAGCTCAGCTCTGTGCAATCAAGCAGAAATGCCACCGATTCAAGGTAAACAAGCAAAATAACAGACTTTGTGATCAAGAATTTATTCTAATTGATTCCAACTCAGCTCTGGGCGATCAAGCAGAAATGCCACCGATTCAAGGTAAACAAGCAAAATAACAGACTTTGTGATCAAGAATCTATTCTAATTGATTCCAGCTCAGCTCTGTGCAATCAAGCAGAAATGCCACTCGATTCAAGGTAAACAAGCAAAATAACAGACTTTGTGATCAAGAATTTATTCTAATTGATTCCAACTCAACAGAAATGCCTGGTAAACAAACAAAAATAACAGACTTTGTGATCAAGAATCTATTCTAATTGAAATCAGCCATCAAGCGATTCAAGGTAAACAAGCAAAATAACAGACTTTTGTGATCAAGAATCTATTCTAATTGATTCCAACTCAGCTCTGGGCAATCAAGCAGAAATGCCACCAGCTCTGTGCCATCACAGAAATGATTCAAGGTAAACAAGCAAAATAACAGACTTTGTGATCAAGAATCTATTCTAATTGATTCCAGATCAGCTCTGGGCGATCAAGCAGAAATGCCACCGATTCAAGGTAAACAAGCAAAATAACAGACTTTGTGATCAAGAATCTATTCTAATTGATTCCAGCTCAGCTCTGGGCATCAAGCAGAAATGCCACCGATTCAAGGTAAACAAGCAAAATAACAGACTTTGTGATCAAGAATCTATTCTAATTGATTCCAGCTCAGCTCTGGGCGATCAAGCAGAAATGCCACCGATTCAAGGTAAACAAGCAAAATAACAGACTTTGTGATCAAGAATCTATTCTAATTGATTCCAGCTCAGCTCTGGGCGATCAAGCAGAAATGCCACCGATTCAAGGTAAACAAGCAAAATAACAGACTTTGTGATCAAGAATCTATTCTAATTGATTCCAGCTCAGCTCTGTGCAATCAAGCAGAAATGCCACCGATTCAAGGTAAACAAGCAAAATAACAGACTTTGTGATCAAGAATCTATTCTAATTGATTCCAGCTCAGCTCTGTGCAATCAAGCAGAAATGCCACCGATTCAAGGTAAACAAGCAAAATAACAGACTTTGTGATCAAGAATCTATTCTAATTGATTCCAACTCAGCTCTGGGCAATCAAGCAGAAATGCCACCGATTCAAGGTAAACAAGCAAAATAACAGACTTTGTGATCAAGAATCTATTCTAATTGATTCCAACTCAGCTCTGGGCAATCAAGCAGAAATGCCACCGATTCAAGGTAAACAAGCAAAATAACAGACTTTGTGATCAAGAATCTATTCTAATTGATTCCAGCTCAGCTCTGGGCGATCAAGCAGAAATGCCACCGATTCAAGGTAAACAAGCAAAATAACAGACTTTGTGATCAAGAATCTATTCTAATTGATTCCAACTCAGCTCTGGGCAAAATCAAGCAGAAATGCCACCGATTCAAGGTAAACAAGCAAAATAACAGACTTTGTGATCAAGAATCTATTCTAATTGATTCCAACTCAGCTCTGGGCGATCAAGCAGAAATGCCACCGATTCAAGGTAAACAAGCAAAATAACAGACTTTGTGATCAAGAATCTATTCTAATTGATTCCAACTCAGCTCTGGGCGATCAAGCAGAAATGCCACCGATTCAAGGTAAACAAGCAAAATAACAGACTTTGTGATCAAGAATCTATTCTAATTGATTCCAACTCAGCTCTGGGCGATCAAGCAGAAATGCCACCGATTCAAGGTAAACAAGCAAAATAACAGACTTTGTGATCAAGAATCTATTCTAATTGATTCCAACTCAGCTCTGGGCAATCAAGCAGAAATGCCACCGATTCAAGGTAAACAAGCAAAATAACAGACTTTGTGATCAAGAATCTATTCTAATTGATTCCAGCTCAGCTCTGGGCGATCAAGCAGAAATGCCACCGATTCAAGGTAAACAAGCAAAATAACAGACTTTGTGATCAAGAATCTATTCTAATTGATTCCAAGCTCAGCTCAAACAAAATGATCAAGCAGCAAAATGCCACCAAGAATCTATTCTAATTGATTCAAGGTCAAGCAAACAAGCAAAATAACAGACTTTGTGATCAAGAATCTATTCTAATTGATTCCAACTCAGCTCTGTGCAATCAAGCAGAAATGCCACCGATTCAAGGTAAACAAGCAAAAATAACAGACTTTGTGATCAAGAATCTATTCTAATTGATTCCAACTCAGCTCTGGGCAATCAAGCAGAAATGCCACCGATTCAAGGTAAACAAGCAAAATAACAGACTTTGTGATCAAGAATCTATTCTAATTGATTCCAGCTCAGCTCTGGGCGATCAACAGAAATGCCACCGATTCAAGGTAAACAAGCAAAATAACAGACTTTGTGATCAAGAATCTATTCTAATTGATTCCAACTCAGCTCTGGGCGATCAAGCAGAAATGCCACCGATTCAAGGTAAACAAGCAAAATAACAGACTTTGTGATCAAGAATCTATTCTAATTGATTCCAACTCAGAAGGTTGTGGCAATCAGGAAAATTTTATATTCTGATCCAAGGTAGAAATGCATGATTGCCATACAGAGAGAATAATAATTTAGCTAAAAGCAAAAAAGTACATAATCACAATTAAAATACCATGATAAACTAAATGCTTGTAACAAATCATAACAAAAGCAACCACCAAAGACAGGTAGCAAAAATTATCACCTGAAAATGACAGTATGTAAGACACCTTTTTCTGACTTCCAGTCCAAAAATAGTTTTAAAAAGTTATATTCCATACATGAAGGTTTGATTTTTGTTTGAATATTTAACTTAAACTATTCTAACTCATCAGTTTATAATGAATATTCTCTGAACATTTTTATGTTTTCTATAGCCAAAGGCATGGTGGAATAATGGATAGAGGAATTGAAGAGCTGAGTTTGAATTCCAGTAGAGTTCATTACATTCACTTATGTGTTAATACCCTTGGGAAATGTATAAATCTCTTATTTCCACAGCTATATAACAGATATAACAGGAAAGACTGCATCCTATAGCCTTGGTTTGCAACTGGTTTAGGAGAAGGAAAAAAAATGAATTCAAAACTGGAGAGGGTCGAGCTCTGTCAGGCTATCTTAACCAGGAAATACCACTGCTACTGTGGCCACAGTACATATGGTGGCCCTACACACCTAATAGGGTTATGGGTTTCATGATCATGATACCCAAACATTATATATGCCATCAAATTAACTTCAATGAATTATATTAAAGTACTGCTTATAAGTGTTAAGTCTAAATAGATAAAACAATCCTAAAATAAGATGTAAAATTTCAAAAGAAAGTCTTTGATAACTTTCATCATTAACTATTATCTGATCTTCATTGTTACAATTGACTGATTTGGATTTTTTGTGAGTTATTTAAAGTCAAATCATATTTCTTTGGATTGTAAAAATACTTTTTTTTTTGTGAGTAAATATTGCATTAATATTTTCTTGAGAATAAAAATGATTTAACCCATAACTGGGAGGAAAGATGAATTCATACCATTTCCACTTAAGTGAATGTCATGAATCTGACTAAAATTTGAACATGGCTCTCCAATTTTTAATTCCAAGAAGCTACCCATTACACCACCTGCACATCCTCACTTTTACGAAAGTAAAACATTTATTTTTTATTTAACCTTTTATGACTAAGTTTATTAAAAGTTTATTAAGTTTATTATTATTATTAATAATAAGGCCCCAATTTTTCACCATTACAAATATTTTTCCTAGTTATTCATGCTACTTTTTATCACAATATTTTCTTTTTTCAACTATTAACTGTTAAATTTTGTGCTTGTGTGAGTTAATTCTTTTTTCAAAATGATTTACCCATATGTAAAAAAAATATTGATATTTCTCTTGGGTTAAACTTACCTTTTTCTGATTGGCAGCCGAAATAAACTATGGAAGCTGGGACAAGATCAGCCTGAAGTAATAAAATACAATGAGTAAAAAAAAAAAAAAAAAAAGATCTATCAATCATCACTCCAGCTGAGCTCTTTGCATGGTTCGTTACCACAGTATTTCAGCTGATCCATTCTTCAGCCTTCTTCAAACGAGCAGCATAGACGTAAAGAAAAGAGCATTTTCTTTTATTTTTTAGGAAAAAAAGTTAGCAAAAAAAGAAAGAAAAAAAAAGAAAGTATCATGTATTATCCTGCAAGAAAGATGCAAAAAGTCATCATGGTTTTCATTGTTCAACAAGAAAATTGAAAAGGAATCCTATGTACATATAGAATCCCTTATGTTACACAAGTCACTATGAATGGTATTATCTGTATGGCTTGTGTTATCAGGAATAAACCAAGGTCATCATAATATTAACCAATATTTCTGTTCTGTTTATAAACCTTCTCATTTATAAAAAGAGAGAGACTTCATTTTCTTTAAACACTGTACATTTGAAGACGGCTGGAGAACAGTTTGTCTACAACAAAAGCAACAAACACAAAGATAGACTTAAATGACTTAAAATTATATGTAAATACATAATGACATAGTCTAATGATGAAATAAAAGCATTTATTTGACAATATTTTACAATAATCCTTTTCTTTGGCAATGCACTTAATTAAATATCAATTACATAGACTGAAATCTTCACTACAGTGATAGATAAAATTTCATTTCAGGCTACAAATTTACTGATCCACCTTCAAGCAGTCTCAATTTGTTGGTGTTATCATTATTAAAATAGATGCTTTATTTTTTTTTTTTTTAAAGCGTTTCACCCCAAGCAAGGCGGGAAGCCACTAGGATGAAAGGGGTTACAGGAAATAGCAAGATCAGATAGGAGTGATAGAAGAAAGGATGAGGGTAGAGGATAGATCAAGGCAACTGGAGATGTCGACTGACATTACACTTGAATAGCTGGAGATTATAGCTCACAGGGAAACAGGAGAAGGGAAGGGAGTTCCACAGGCGAGAGGTGCGAGACATGAAGCTATTAGAGTAGAAGAGACGGCTACATTTGGGAGTTTTGACAGTGAGGGGTGAGAGCGGATGCCAGCCTCAGAGGGCGCTTGAACTCATGACGCCTGGGGAACCAGCGAATGCAGCTCCTCGGAGCAATTTCCATGAAAGTATTTGTAGAACAGACAGAGGGAGGCGACGGGGCGTGTCTGTGAGAAAGTGACTGTAGACGTAGACGCCAGGGCCAACCATATTGCATATCCACCCTGGAGCCTATCAAGAACCCCGAGGCAAACAGAAGGGGCGCCAGACCATGGCATGGCAGCAATACTCCATGCAAGGGCGAATTGTGGATTTGTATATCTGGAGGATCGACTCAGGGGAGAAAAACTTCCGAAGCGCTGCTCAGGGAGCCAACTTTCCTGCAGTGGACGAGGCAATTAACTCAATGTATTTATTCCATCTCAGGTCAGCAGTCAACATGAGACCGAGAAGCTGCAGAGAGTTGCTCTCGAGAAGTTGAGCGTCAGACATTCTAATGGAGGTACAAAGATATGTGTTTAATTTCTGTGCATTTTCTTACATGGTAATGTATTCTAAAATTTTAATTTCTGATAGATTGTTGAAATGGATGAAACTAACTCTTTAGGTTTAGTGGGAGGAGAAGACAGCAAGAAGAATCCTGAAAATGGCCTCATGAGGGAAAGTTTTCTTTTTTTTTTTTTTTTTTTACATGTTTCCCCACAATACTTTGATTCTTCTTCATTTAGAAGGATTTAAATATTACTTATTACATGTCTAGCATCATTTGGCACAATATTATGATGCACATTCTAGTCAAATAAATAATGGTATTTTAGTTGGTTGGCTGGTCCTATGATCTAGATCATCAGGGTATAAATACTAGGTCTTTTATATCTTCAGATCAACTTAAAGATAACTGAATGATAGAGAATTTTTTTTGAGTGATAGACTAATGTAGCTGGAATGGGAAATACCAAATGGATATGTTTTGATTCTAGGTTAAAATGGTAAAATGCCATGGGAAAGGCATGAACTCAAACATTACCCCAGCCCACTGATAAGAACATTGCATTAATCTTACTAAAAGTAAATCAAGAATTGTGACACATCCAGTATGGAAACTTCAGCTTACCTGGATTAAACTTTCACTCATGTCATTCAAAACTTTCTTAGGCGGAGTCACATCTGAAAATTAATAATAAAAATAGTATAATATAAAATAAATACAAGAAACAAATGGTAAAATATCAAATTTAATTTTGTTTTTTTAGGTGCAATTAAGTAATTGAATCTCTGCATTATTTATAAGTATTACTTCTATTTTCACTGAATTCTTTTTCATGGTTACTAAGATTTTCAATTTCAGTCAATGACATTTTTGCTTTTTTCCATAGAACTCACTACAACTATAATAATTCAAGCACAATATCATTCAACAATCAAAGTCATTTGCATCGACAGGACAAATATGTTCTGATCAAAAACCAAAGTCATCTACAGAATGCTAAAAGATGAACAAATATAAAAAGAAAAAAAAAAAGAGTTGTTACTATTATACATTGATTCTTTCCAAGCAATTTCATTAACTTTGTTATTTTTACCACATTTCAGCTGATGTATCCTTCTGGCTTTCCTCAAATCTCACAGGCACTAACATTCTGATTATGTTAAATAGAACCCTTTATAACTGATCCATATGGGTATGTTTTTTCTCATCCTTTTCCCCTGTCGTATCCAGTGTCTTTCACAAGAAATTTCACAACACAATTCTTCTTTTTAATAATGCTCTATCCCTATTGAGCAGGTTTATATTTCTACACTGTCTGATCCAGGGATTGAACTCATAACTTGCACAATAGGATATCTTAAAGTAAGTTTAAAAAAAAAAAAAAAAGTAGTCTTGTTTTAAGATTAAGTATTTTCATTATTGCATAGATTTTGATTGATTGTGTTTTTTGTTTTTTTTACAGTTTATCGACCTTTTACAGGTTATTTAGAAACAGAAAATATTTACATATTATGAGAATGTTTAGTGATAAAAATTTCACCAATTAACCCATAACTGGGGGTAGAAGAGGTGGATTCATACCATTCCCAAGGGTATTTGCACAAAAGTAAATATAATGAACTTAACTGTAATTGGAACTCAGTTCTCCAATTAACAATTCCAAGTCATTATCCATTACACCACCTGTATATCCAAGTGGTCACCCATCTAGATACTTTTATAGACAAGCGTATGGTTGCAAGAAAGAAATACGACAACAGCAGAAATAGATTTACGTGGTTTATTTCAACAGGAACGTGTGGGTTTGGGACAGCTACCTTGTGGTAAAGTTCATAAGCCGGCTTCGGATCTAGGTCGATCTCTCATAGTAGTTCACACATGTTGACGGTGGTTGACACTCCCCTGCTGTCAGTAGCTGACCGTGACAGGTCTCTACTCTGGACACCTGTTGACTGCCTGTTGAACTTTTGTGTGACCCCTTTTATAGCGTTTTTTTATGGCTTAACAGGCTCGAAAAACGAAGCGAGCATAATTAGGAGGGAAGCATTTTTATTGGACAAAAAATAAAACACTTTAAATATTATTTTATTTTTCGACCGGAACTCGTGTGTCGGGAACATTTGTAAATGAAGATAATGGTCATTTTGTGGCAGGGTTTTGTCCCGTTCACATCTGGTTCTCGCTCTTGAGTATTTGCCTGAAAATCAGCCGAGATATGTCTTATTTTATTTTATAACAATACTGACCAGGCTTGACATTGCTTAACTTCAGTGATCATACAGGAACTGGTGTTTCAACATGAAATGGCTGTAAGCCTATAGATTTTTATGAATTCTTATTTTCTACTTGCTTTTTAACATAATACTTTTAACTACTTGATCCTATAGATATGAAATTAATGGTAATAGTAATATCAGCAGTTTCCTTATAAGGAAACATTTAGCATTCATTGACCAAGTAGCCAGTATTACTTTCAGTTGAAATTTATAAAATTAAATCTTCCTCTTAAAACAATTTTTCAGGAAAATAAGCTTAAGTCCAGTAGTTGTTATTGCTCTTTTCAGTACTAATAGGAACTTCCTTCTTAACCTTTTGTTTGAAGCAGTATAGAATATGAACATCTTGATCACATCATTATTTTCTCTTCGCATTACATGTGATATCAGTTTTAGTTGTTGCTGCTGTTGTTGTTGTTGAAAGTCCTCAAATGATGCGGTCTCTCTTATTTGGTACATTACTTTGTTTGTGATCCTGTAGAGTCAGTCCACATGGTTCGAAGAAGTATAGTCTTCGCTAAGATCCACAGGCTTCACTTGTTCAAAGCTATTTTTAACCATCAATCTGAAAAGGTGGTTGTATACAGCTGACAGTTTATTATATTTCTGAATGGATTTGGCACCATGCATGACATCCATGTAACAGTCTCGATCTAAAGAGGCTATTTAAGAACATCTTGATTTTTTGGGTTAATGTTTTGGTTTTTATCAATTTGTTGTATTGGGTAAATAGCACAGCCTATTCTATGTTCAATTTCATAATCTCCTATATTAAATTTGTTATAACTCATCTATACACCGAGGTAAGCAATAATAACTCATCTATACACCGAGGTAAGCAATAATAACACATCCATACACTGAGATAAGGCTTATCAAAAGTGATTTTTTTTATTCTGAATACCTACAGTTTAATGACCAAAGAATTATTAGCTAAAAATATAAGATGAAAAAAAAAAAAAAAAAAAAAAAAAAAACTAGGAAACCTGATTAGTAATGAAGAGTTCACAGAGTACAGGATGTTAGTTTAAGTTTAGTGAGAAATTATTCCTTTGTTCTAAATTCTTGCATTTCACTTTAGTGGCAAAGATGACATTGTCTCAAAACATTGATAAGATTTAAAAAAAAAAAAAAAAAAATCAAGTGGAAATAACTTATAAACAAATAAAATTTCTGTCAAGAAAATTTATAAGATTAAAAACATAAATCAAATGCCAATGAAATGATTATCTTTATTGCATCCGATTAATATAAAGTTAAATGTAACATTAGAAAAATAACACATACAGCAGGAAATGTAATATTCTATCCTAAATCAAACATGTATTACAATATTTTACAAACTCTGAAGAAAGCAATAAACAAAAACTACACCATAATTCTATGCACTTGAAAGAGAGAAAAATATGTAAATTACTTTATATTACTTCAAATGATATTATAGTGGACACTTCATATTTGAAATAGACCCCCCACCCCGATCTCTATTTTTATTTTTACTTTAAACAGTGTGTATTGTGTCTATCAGTCTGTTCATTTGAGAAATCTCAATAAAGGAAATATGACCATTGGCAGTGATTGAACATGCAGTACAGTGTAGGAGAGAGCACCATTTGATCCCACAAGCTTTATCAATCAGCCATGAAGGGTGACACAGTTTGGCAAGTTTCTATTTTCCCTTTTAATGAAAGCATGCTTCCTCATTCACATATTTTTCTCAAAAAGCCCATATCAACTCAGTTTTGTATTTGAAACAAACACAAAGTAATCTCTAAAAAGTAATGGATTTATTTTTAATGCAAGATTTTTATTACTTCAAATGTAATATCTGAAGTAATAAAAATGTGGGATTCAAAATAAATCCATTATTTCTTTAGAAATTCATTTATATGAAATTGACAATACTATTACTACTACTATTACTGTTGTTGTAGTATATAAGCAAAGATGATGAAAGCATATCAGACAAAAATTAATAATAATGACAATGTCACATCTAAGAAATTTAAAATGAATATTACAATTTGGTAAATATTAAAACCAACTGAAGTTCATCTCAAAATCAAGAACATATAGAAGGCACTGTGAAGTAATGGATAGCAGCTTTGATTGAGGAAGCCGAGAGCCAATTTTGAATTCCAGTCAGATATTACATTCACTTATGTGCTAATACTCTTAGGAAAGGTATGAATCCTCTTCTCCCCCCAGCTATGGGTAAATAGTAGGGCAGACTGGGTTTGGCAGCCTTGGGTGGCAACTAGTTTAGGAGAAGGAAAGTTCTGAATACAAACTGGCCTGGAGAGCATTGGTCTCTGTCAGCGTTTCTAACACGGCTTCTACTGCAACTGCAGTATGTGTGGTGCCCCTACGACCATGGGGCTCTCTTTTGATCATTTAATCTACTTAGGGAGTTAAAAAAAAAAAAAATAATAATAATAATAAAGTACATAATTTAAAAAATTACTGGTAACATAGATAAAAACACTTTTCAGACAAAATATTAAGACCTGGCATATTTCACACAAGTCAGGATCCCTGGTACTGAATTCAATCTCATGACCAAGTCCTAATCAAGAAACTTTCAATTTTCAACAAAAAAAGAAAAAAATTCACTTTCCCATAGTTTTATGTTAGTAAATTTCACAAAGTCCACATGGTGCAAGTCATCTACAATAGGAACTTTTTAGAGCATGACAAACATTTCCTCAAATTGAAAAGTTATAATTTTGTAATAAATACCAAAAGGATGAGTAAATAATTTCCAAAATATGTCAGTAAAAAGAAACTGGAAGAGGAGTGGATTTTGTTTTGTTCTTTAAGTTCATTCACTCTTGTGCCCACTCATTCAGGCAAAAAGAAAAAAAAAAAAGGAAAAAAAAATTGCTAATGCTAGATACAATATAATTCACATATTATCAATCTAATAATGAAAAATTAAAATTAATCAAAATCTGAGCCAGCCTTATAGCTTAGTTACATATTTTCTACTAGAAGTTACAGGTCAATGTTTGAGCTAAGTGAGATATTTGATTTAGAGGATCAAGATCAATTCATTTGCATTAAAGGCCAGTATCTGAGCCAAATAAAAGCAAAGATTTAAAAAAGCAAATTTTCAAATCAGTTAGGCTCTCGCCACTTGAAAATTTAGAATAATAGAATCTTCTTACTCTCATCACCTCTCACAATTGGCCTTATGCCATGCTAAGTAAACATGTTTGGGTTAGAATGAATGCTTTGATATTTGAGTGGTGTGTGCAGGTATATATACAATGGCTGCTTGTTTTCAAGTTTACGTATCTGCTATTTAATCCCTATTGCATGCACCTACTCAGGCACAGTTGTGTGTGTTCAAAAACCACAGAGGTAACCTCTGGTTTATACTGCAACTATGCTGAACTAACCTTAGTTACAATTTCTGAAAGAGAGCACACTGGCACAACAAACAGTTGAACCAGGCCAGTATACTGAAACATTCATCATGACTTGTGACTTGGTGCTAGGATAACAATTGGACAGCTTCCAAACAGTTTCCTTTACCCAATTTCATTCACAAAATTGGTTCAACTCATGGTATGGTTGTTCAACACTCCCCAGAGGTGTTGCATGCTGGGAAAGTCTTACCAGGCTGATATTATCAAGTCACCTGACAAATCAACCATGGTCAAATTCAAATCCAGGTCTTTTGTTGAAACATTAACCTTCTAACCACTCAGCCACACATATGCATACACACACATAAACAGAGGGTGTGTTCCAGTTATTTAAAAACACACCTTTAGCAGGCCATAATAGATGATGATCTAACATCTAATGTGGTATTGTCTGTGTGGCTCATATTGCTGGGAATGAGCTGAGTCAGTCAATCTATTTAACACTTTCTTTTTTATTTACTACCTATTTCTTTTTTCTATCCCAATTGGTCATAGAATGGATTAGCTACAACATTATAGAAACAACAAAAGCAACATAAAAAATGTGTTCAATTGCCCAAAAAATCCTTGTCATGAAAAATGACTTCTCAAAATTGTCAATAAAACAAGAATAATTATTTAGACAGAAGCTTCTGGTATGGAAGTTAATAGATAAAAAACAAAAGTTTTTTATCTATTAACAACATTTCAGTTTTGTCCTTGCACACTCTCTAGAATAGAATCTTTTACTAATATTAATTTAATTTAAGAAAGCAATCAAGTGATCATCATTAAAAGACAGGTTTCATTTTGTGTAGTCAATTAAGAGAGGAAAAATAAGTTTGTGTCCAATCTATGATTTTTGCATACAAACTGTCTCTTTATGCTGGTGATAAACAAAAGTCCAAGACAACTATCAGTTTTGTTATGTACCAGATCTAAAATTCTATCAAAATTAAATAGTCTATCCCAGTTTAAAGACAATCCTCTTTTTCCTTTGCCCCAAACATTTCTCCTGTAGAGGGAGAAAAAAATGTAAAGTGACAGTTTCACTGATTAGTGATTTCCTGAAATGTAAATGACATTCTATTTTTCCTAATGTAGCCAAGATGCAAAAGAATGTCTTCATGATGAATTTGTAAGGAAATTCTTTACATATTTTCTATAGAAAGAGTAAAAATTGTTTGCATACAGCTGGTTTCCACTGTAGAAACGGATGACATTAAAGATGATTATTATCACACAATAAGTAGATTCCACTTTATATTAAATAAGGAGTGGTAAATTGTTAAGGGGGGAAAAGATCTACATAAAAATAGAAAATTATCAGAGGGTAAAATAGTTTAAAATAAATGCAATTTTTTTAATATTTTTTTAGAATGTATTAAATTATTTATTATCAGTTTTAATGAAATGAATAATATAAATGAGTAACTTCTGAATTTTATTTTTTCATTATCTTTTCAATGTTAAAAATATACAGCGTGTCTGTAAAGTGTAGATACATAGGAAATCTCATTAGCTATATTTTTTTTGCCTTCACAGATTAAACATGGTTTGTCAAAAGAAGAAAGAATTGACTTCTTTTTCTGGGGTATACTAAAGGAGAAGGTGTACTCAATGAAAATCACAGATGCAACACACTTGATTGCACTTATAAAGAGTAAATGTGCTAAAATTGATGACAATGCAGAGTTATTACATCAAGTTCACGTGAATCTTGCAAAAGGCATCAACCTTTGCATCACAAATGATGGAAATCATATTGTATTTGTTAATATTCCAATTCAATAAAATGTCATCGTAAATTTCATTTCTTGAAAACATACATTTTTGCCTATGTGTTCAGACTTTAGGGGCAACCCGTATAACCCAATCCAGCCTTTTCACTGTTGTGAATGTACTTGTATATCTTTATGCAGCTTATATTGCTTACTGCCAAATGTATATAAATGTTTTCAAGAAATCTATCAAATTCCAAACCCTAGAGTCTGTAAGCAACTAGCACTTAGTGCTATTTCCAAACCAACATAGATATATAGCAATATAAAATATTACCTGTTTTGTGACATATTACTATATTCTATGTTGGGGTTTTGTTTTAGCTTAGTCTGTGTTTTTAGAGTGTCTGATCAAAAACAAACTGGCAGCATCCATGAGAAATCACCATCAACGTCTTTATAGTCATTTATTTCCAATAAATGACAATTTCTTATTTTTCACAAAACATGTCAGTAAAGCCAGGCAAAAATGCTATGATAATGCTCCAATGAAAATGTTAAGGAAGCAATAAGAAAGCCTGAATCTTTCAATTATGAACAAATTATAGTACATATAAAATGTAGACTCATACAATTCTAGTTTGAGTAAGAATTCAAGATCTGCTCATATCTTGCAATATATTTCATGTCTATACACCCACTCACAAAAATAAAATAATACAGAAAAATATAGGTTCATATCTTTCTCAAGGGGATTAGTGGAAAAGAGAACAAAGTTACCACAAAAAATTTAAACAGTTTGGTGATTCCAGTTTTCTTTGATAACTGCATTCAATGAACAACAATACTATAAGGTTTCTTAAAAGGTAAATGCAAAAAGCACACTATTCTCTTTAACCTTGAAAGATTTTTCAGACACAGGAAAATGAAAATCCACTCTTAGTTAGTGGAGAGGTTCTTTCAGTTTTATTGTTCAATATTTAAATATTCTATTATTTGATTCATTTTCTACAGTTTATCAACCCTTTGCAGGTTATTTAAAGCCAGAAAATATTTTTAGATTGTAAGATTTTTTTTTAGATAATAATGGTTTAGTACTATGAGTTTTACTCATTAACCCATAGCTGGGGGAAGAAGGGATTCATACATTTCCCACCAATATTTGTGTGTAAGTGAATATAACAAACCCAACTGGAATTGGAACTTGGCTCTCCAATTAACAACTCCTGAGTCTTTATCTATTACATCACCTACACATATAAGCTTAAAGCATCTGGTATTCCCAAACTCTATTAATTATGAAAAGAAAATAAAAAAAAATAAGGCATTTTAAGGATGATCTAAAAACTTGATATTGATGCTGAAAGTTGAGAAATGTTGAAAGAAAATCAATCTGAGTGAAGGAAAATCGTAAACAATGGTTGTAAGTTGTTCAAGAAAAAGAGGGTTGATCACACAATCTCAAAACAGGCAGGACATGAGCTCAGATAATCCTCAGGTTGTGTAAATATAACATTTGAGATAGGGTTTTCTTATCCAAAGCAAAACTTGCTAGATATCTAAGACCTCATGACAGAAAGCAATCCCATGCAGACTACATTGACAGCCATCTACAACAATCTACAGGACATTTATATCAGTCTTGTGACAAGGTATATGGGTCAGGAGGTCTGAAAAGTCAGATGAGAGCACAGAAAAGCAGATAAACTTTACAACCATACACAAGATTATCGCCTGCCATATATGCAGGAAAGCCTACAGAAGTGAAACAGGCCTTTTGAAGCTCAATTCAATGTTGAAGAGGTGTGTGTATGCACACAAATGAGAGAAAAAGTATTTATGTAAATATAATCCATGTACAAAAGTGAATCAATATATCCACAGCCTGGCATTAATTAATTGAATCTCAATCTGAAATTTTCACTTGATAAGGATTAATCTGTATGAAAAATATTCACCACTTAATTAAATGCAATGACAAAGAAGGAGATCATGTTGAAAAATAAATTTGTTGTATAATTTTTCTTTTCATTATTAGGCTTCAGATTTATTGATGTAGCCTGTTTTCTGTTTGAACTGAGATTTGATTTTTACTTTATATACATAACATTATTTCCCACATTATGCACCATAGAATCATCCATAAAATTGGGATTAGAAAAAGAATCAGACATCTACAGATAGCTGAAAGTTTCATATTTCTATATTTTTAATCATTCTAAAAATTTGTAAGAAAAAAAGAAATTTCGTACACTTAGAACCAGAACAAATTAGAAACCAGAAAGTAGCACAGATTTTATTTTTATATGCGACTAAAATTTAGTTACTTGTAAGATAAACATTCAGTAATAAATGTCAGTAGTTTTGGTTTATGTCTACATTGATCTGATTTGAAGTTAAAGTCTTATCAATACATTTTTTTTTCCTTTCTTGCTTGCCTATCCTTGATTTGAGTACCAAACTCTGCATACTTATTATTTTTTTTAAGCATTTCACCCCAAACAAAGCAGGAGTGCCACTAGTACACAAGGGGCTACAGAGAGTGTAAGTAAAAGTAAAAGACTGGGTGTAGGTGGGGGTTGAGGAAAGGGTAAAAAAAAGAACAGAGAGGGATAAAAAGAAGAACAAGGATCAAGGCAACAGAAGATGTCAATTGACGTTACATTTAAATTTTTGAAGCAAGTAAGAGGAAGGGAGTTCCAATGTCAGGAAGTGAGAGAGAAGAAGCTGTTGGAGTAAAAGAGGCAGTTACATTTAACTCTTTTGACAGTGAAAGGGTTGGACCAAGATGCCAACCTAGTATTCATGCAGTTTGGGTACCAGTGAAAATAGCTTGTCAGAGCAGCTGCCATGAAAATATTTATAGAAAAGACAGAGGGAAGCCATATTATGTCAGAAAGTGACTGGAGTCAAGACCCCAAGTCAGGACCAATCACATTGCATACCTGAAATAAATCACTGATTTTTCCAGTTCTAGAATCATGCTAAATTAGTCAGTTTACTGAACCAACAAAAGTGATGTACTAATAATTATGGTATTTTTAAAGCATTTGAACTATTAAACTTAAAATTTAATTAAGAATTAAATAACAGCAAAAAAAAGCATTCCCAAATAGTTTTCATCTAGATTCAGTGGTGACAAATATACAGTTGCCATGAAACAGACCTTGTAACTAGATAGAAAATAATAAAATCATCATTACTATCTTGTACATTCTGTATTACATCTTTTGTATTTTGTTACAAATGATGCATAAATTTATCAGTGACTTTTGGTTAGCACATTCTTGTAAAAATCTTTTTAAACAAAGATTTTCTATAAACCAGTCCTATTTTTCATCCCATCCAATATCAAAAGACTTGGAGTGAAAATATTTTGACATTTACATATAACCATATCTGTTTATGTAACAGACATCACGTGTAAAAAGTATTACATCTACCTTAGAAGCATTGGACAAGGGCATTATTTTGATAACATTTCAATTCTAAAATATCTCTTTACATGCAACCAAGAGGTCTGTGTAGAACAAACTCATGATTATTTGCATAACATCTTAAAAAATAAACGGACATTTCAAACAAACAATATTATGGCTGTAACAAATATAAAAAATAAACTGAAATAAGACTGCAAATATTAAGGTACAGAGTACATAAAGTGAAAGTCTTGATATATCTAAAATTACTAAATCAAAAAAATGAATAAATAAAAATGACTTGTTAGAACATGTCTAATCTTAAAAATTCCTCAAAATTTATTTAAGAAAAACAAAAATAACCTTTTCTGCTGAAAATATAATCCATACAACATCTCTAATCTTTCAGCAAAAGGTGCCTTCCAAAAACTAAAAGAAATAGGGAAATATTAGAAGAAATTGAGTACTGAACTGTGATTTAATATCAATCCTCCTATATAACAAGAAATGCTCACATATAAAAGGGGAAACTTAGATATGGTGCTACAAGAAGATGCTAAGAATATCATGGACAGAGCATGTAAACAATAAGGAAGCTCTAAGAAAAATGGAAACAAAAACAACATTTATGCCTAGAATCAAGAAGAAACAGTTAAAATTTCTAGTACACAATGAGGAAAGGGAACATGATGATTTCGATACTTCCAAGACATTGAATGACAGAAGGAAACAGCAATTGACCTAAGAGGCTAGTGTAAATAGATAGTAGAACAGGAGATGAGAGGAATAGTAAAAGAGACAAACACTGCAAAATTTTACATGGGGTAGGAAGTTGTGGAGAGCCATGATCACCTACGTCCTGAAGGGACATGTTACATTCTTTCAGTGGTATTTATTTTAATTCCTGATCACTAACAATCCCTTCCTTCTTAATTTCAAATTGAGTGCCACAACTTGCTAAAACAAATTTCAGATAAAAAAAATAACATAGTTTGGTGTTAATTCCTCTAGTCACCCCACGTTACAGAAATATTTTGCTAATGCTGAAAATAACTAATACATAATAGGGAGTGGTGAAGTAGCATTAAAGTCAGCAATAATAATAATAGAGAAAATAGATAAATAAAAATTTACATGTTTTTTTTTTTTAATGCCATATCCCTTCAGAATATTTGTGATCATAGTCCCCCCCCCA
>CAHIKZ030005545.1:1072500-1155000 GCA_903632075.3 Acanthosepion pharaonis
CAAATGGTAAGAGAAAAACTGCATTACATCGATCATTTAAATCTTTTTCTTTTTTGTATGGGTGTGAATGCAGACCTCAGATAATAGTGAGGTATGCGTGGAATGATTCAAAAGTAATGCATCCTATTTATTTCCACAGAAACAACAACAGCTAGAGGAAGCACAATAGCATAGTTGGATAAAGCAGGTTTTCAGCTACAAAATACTCTCTTATTCCATATAGTCACCACCACTGATTTTGCATTTACATCTACAATGAACAAAAAACTGCATGCCTCACTCAGAAAAATCTGTACCAGCAACCTGCTTTTTCACAGCTGTAATGACAATGTTGTTGTCAGGAAAATATCATCCATGCAGCCTGAACAGATGGAAGTAGGGATGTACCATTGTACCAAATCCAAACTATATGGTGGGTATGAGAGGACAGTTCAACCAAAATTTGCAAAATAGTTCAAGGTTTTCAAACTGGTTTTGGACATGGCCTTATGTTGCAAGGCAAAACAATGATGTGTTCTTAATGCAAAGGTTCAAAACCTATTTATGATTGTGTGCCAATATAATAGGAGGCATTACTTTCAGAGCAATGATCATAAATAACTATTTTGATCAAAGCACAAACAATAATATCCTTCAACAAACCAAATAGGATAAACCAGCTTCAACAATGTTACAATTAAAGATTTATGACTTGTATAAATTAATACAAACAAGTAAATATGTAATATCAAAGACATCGATACTATTATAACTGACAAATAGATTCAAGGGTTTCTAATAAATGAGAAAACAATGTTTTCTTTTAAAAAAAAAAAAACAAAAAAAAAACTATACAATTTAAAAGAAATATGTAAGCTAAGACTTAACAATGGCTTCTGTATTAATCAGTTAAAACAGAAATGATGAGGTCCATAAAAGATTTATAATGACTTTCCTCCAATGAATAGAGGTGTAATTGTACACATATTGAAACCTGCGTCTATACATGAGATATAATTCAATCTGCAGGCCTTTGTAAATAAATATTTCAGTGCTTCAGATGTGAATGCGCAGGAAGATATGACCATAAAGCGAGTGGAATACAGAGCTCTAATCAGATTCATGCTTTTAAAAGGCAACACATGGCAAACAATTTTTTTGGAAATGATGAGTTTATAGACCAGATGTCCCATCCTATGATGTCATTAAATACGAGTCACGCCACAAGTCACGTCGTTTGAAATGTGGAAATGGTCCGTCTACCTGTCTTCAGTTAAACATTGATAGCTGATAGCAATATCACTCAAATAGAGATTGCTACATAACCAATTGCAAGTTAGCAAAGCCAAGTTTAATGCAGCATCTGTGAAAAAAAGTTCCTTGTTTGCTCACACAGAAGGAAACCAGATACAATTGCTCCCATAAACTTTTGGCCTTGTTTAAGCAAAACCAAGTGAACTTTTTTTCACCCAATGAATTACACAGGATGAAATGTGGATTCATTACTTTGACTACTGAAACTAAAGCTCAAAGTAAATAATAAAAGCCTGGTGATTCCCTATCACCAAAAAAGTCCTATGTCCAAATTTCTGCTAGCAAATTGATGCTTATACTCTTCTCAGACTAAAATGTTGTGGTACTTATAGATTTCCTGGTCAAACTGAGACATTATGCCTTATTGCTGATGAAATTATGAGAAGCCATCACAACCCATAGAGACATTGTTCAACCAAGGTGGCCAGATCTTACCCGACAATGCACCAGTACTCAAATCCCATGTCACACAAATGAATGCATGCTTCTGCCGCTATAAAATTCTTCTGCATCGCAACTTATTCTCCTGACCCAACACCATCCGATTTCAACCTCTTCCTTTCTGTGAAGTTACATTTGAAAAGCAGGCATTGCTAGGATGATGACACTTGATTAGTAAGGTAAGATCTTGCTTGCAGTTCCAACCTATGGAGTTCTACAAGAAAGCTATCTATAAGGACATCAAATGTGTTGTAAACTATGGCAAGGGTGTATTTGAGGTTGGAGGAAACAGCTAACCAATTAATGTCCAAACCACTATGGAGATAATAGGCAAAGAAAGGAAAGAGACGAAGGTAACAAAATGACACTACCCCAAAAGGCACAGCAGCTTTAGGAACAAAATGACAGACTTCACAAGACATCAAGTCTTGCCAACTGCCCACTGCTGGTTTTCCCATCACTTTCATTGACAGGAAACAGTTGACAGAAACCCAGATCTAGACAAGTTACAGATGTCTGCATGTAATTTTGTGTCTGCACTGATGCACGTTCACCACAAAGAAGTGTGTAACTGTGTGGAAGCTATATAAAAAAGGATTCATCAATATGGAATTTTAATGAATGCTCCAAGTATAAGGAACTTAAAACAGGACATTTGAAAGAATATCTTAAACAGCAACCAAAATTAGCGCTAAATTCGATAGAAAATTAAGAATAAAACTGTAGTATCATGTCCAACAAATGTTTTCACATTATGAAAGGATTAAAGTGTTATGGTAATGTCATATTAGATTCAAATAAATATATTTCTAACATGTAACCCATGATATGGAAAGGAAAAGTTATTGAACAATTATGTTAAAAACATTCACTGGGCTTTCAAAAGTAGTCCAACCTAGCAATCCATATACTCAACTGGCACTGAAATAAATTGTTTCATTTCTTTCTGTCACCAGAATTTACTGTCACTCTCTCACATTATATATATATATATATATATATATATATATATATATATATATATATAGGTGATAACAATATATATTTTTATATATCAAGAACAGTATTGGATAAATTGTTTACTTGTGATACATTTAGGACTTCATCAGACTAAGCGCTCGGAATTACAGAACATTTGGACAGTTTCTACACATTGTGTCCAGAAAAGAAAACTTATTCAAACACATGAAAAATGAAATAAAAAGCTTAATTACAGTACCTTGTCTATAGTCTTTAATGAAACATGTATAAAAGAGGGATTGCTGCCTAAATACTCAATTATATGCATGTATTATTAGAATATATTATATATGTAATTGTTAGAATATTATATAATGTTATATTTTTTGATATTTGTTTAATAAATACTTATTCATGATAGCAGAAGTTGCAGAAACAACAAGTGAGATACTGTGGCTCAAAATAATCAGAGGCAGAAATCTACTCAACGAATGAATTAATGAATAATACTCACATATATAGAAATCCATATTTTTGTCTTCCAAGTTCTCTTTCACAAATTTGTAGAGAGAAAAAACTAAAGAAAAATATAAAAAAATGCAATAAAATATATGAACGAACATAACGGGCTTGTCTAATTTTCTAAGATGAAGTGTTTTTTTTTTATTTATTAGTTTTCTTTTATCATATTGTTTTTAATCATAAGACTTAGATTCTGTTACCATTAAGCAAGCAGCATGGATCAGAAAATAAAGAAACTGTTCCCAATGACATCTGAAGTCATATACCATATCCTTGCAAGATCTGACATGGACGATGCTTTACTGATTTGAACAGAGATTTCAAACAACCATTAAGTTTACCACTAATACTACTATGTATAAACAATATAACATGAAGAAAATAAGATAAGGAAGAATGTAACTATATGATTAAATCTGAATTTCACTTGCTGATGTGTCTCTATGGACAAATTGGAATGGTATCATTCATGTCTGACTGGCTCTGAAGCATACACAATTTCAAATTTTGGTGAAGCTACTCATTTTATTTTCTACCTATGCTGCTTATGTAATATTCAAATAATGTAAAACAAGCTGAGTGTTGTGATAAGAGCAACAAAAATAAGATGGAAAGCAAACTAGACTGAAAATAATATTGTATAAACAGTTCTGTTACATTAGTTAACTTATAAATATCAGATTAAAAGCATTTTTCTGGATTTTTCATTTTTTTTTTTTAAAAAAACATAGTGGAATGAGAACAGTCTACTCTCATAGATTAAATAAAGGGTTCAGTTCAGAATTCTCTGTAGTTTATCCAGATCAATATACACCTGATGAAGTCCAGAGGGCATAACAGCCATAATGCTATGATAACAACAACAAAGATGAGGACAATAGTCTAAATATAAATCGTGTAAATAATAACTCCTCACCCCACAAACTCAGACAGAAAGTATTTTTCTTGCACAACAAAAATTAATATTTCTTTTTTTGCTTTCTACTATCCAAAAATAAAACTTACTATTTTTCAATGTTGGTTTTATAATGGATTTTTTTTTTTTTAAAGCATATCTACCTTTTGCAGGTTATTTAAAGCCAGAACATATTTTTAGGCAGTAAAAAATTTTTGGAGATAATAATGATTTACTGATACAAGTGCTATTAATTAACCCATAACTAAATGTACCTGGGTGCACAAGAAATGCAATGGCATCAACGGTAGGCTAACAGGACTACCAGATTACATCTGCTGTGGTGGCAGTGAGACTTGGGGCACCAAGTGTATCAGTCTTGCAGCGGCAACAATGCAATGACCACTCAATGATTCACTGGATCTGCAGCACCAAGCCTCAGTATGAAACACCCTCATCCAAGATGTTAGCAAGGCTCGGTATTGAGGATATAACATCAGTGCTGTGCACACATGGTCTTAAATAGTTTGGTCACGTCCAACGAGCTTTGTTATGCATCAAGACTGTTACAGAGTTCAGGGTTGACCTAGGAAGACATGGAAGGACTACATTAGGAAGGATGTGTGGCAGTGTGGCCTTGCCCACAGTAGCCTGCTTGACAGGGATGCTTGGAAAGAAGGAGTGAGAGCTAGTCGACTGGTGCCTACACCAGTCACTGGTAAAGCTGCAGCAGTATAATCAAAGCTCCGGATCTTGACTTGAGGGGCAGGAGTGAATTCATACATTTTGCAAGAGTCTTTGTGAGTAAGTGAATATAATGAACTCACTTGGAATTGGATCTTGGCTCTCTGATTTTCTATTCTGAATCATTATGCATTACACCACCCACACATCCAAGTTCACAGCACTTGGTATTCCCAAGCAGTCACCAATCTAGGTACTGACCAGGCTTGATGCTGCTTAACTATGGTTGTAAGCTTTCAATGTTGGCAAAAGTTTTTCAAAAAATAAAGCAAAATGACTAAAAATAAGCCCCTCTTGAACAAGCTCCAAATAGAATGCTAGTTAGAATATTCATGGCCAAGACCTGCCAAACCACTTACAGTGTAGCAAACTGCCTTCATTCCCTCTGTATTCCTTTGGTGAGAATTAAGTTCCACTCAAACAGCTTCTTCACATGAACCACTGCTCTGTGGAACCAACTCCCAAGAAGATGTTTCTCTGATCACTACAATCTTAACCTGTTCAAGTCTAGAGTTAACCATTATCTTCCCTACCTATCTGCATAAAAATGTCACCTTCTAGAGCTAGAGTTGGCCCCCAGCACAGGGTGAACCTCACTGTAAAAAAAAAAAAAATGGTGTAATTATTAGCAACCTTGTCTCACTAGATGATTTAAGATTGAATAGTGGATTTGATTTTCACATCTGTCCCACATCTTGCTATGTTATTAACATAAATCCCCCTGCATTTCATCATACAACAATAGTTAAATGTTAAAAAAGATGATGAAACAATAGTAATACCTGTTTCTTTAGGCTTGAAGAATCCTTGGAGTACTAAATAATTTGGAAACTGCACACGAATTACAACTTGCTCATATTTACAGTACCTCTCATTCTTCATTGATTCTCGCAGAGATTTGGTTATCAAAGGCTGCTCCTCAACGTCCCGCCTTTTAAATAGAGAACAAGAAAAAGAAATTCAGGAAATTATTAAGGCTATGTTAAAGTTAAAGAATTTTCCAAAAGCTTTGATAATATAAATTAACATTTCTAAAATTAGCATAAAAATAAAACATAATATAAAATCAATTTATAAACATTTCATAGAGGTTAATTTGGGTACAAATGTGTAATGGTAAGTGTAATTAGCTGTTTCCCTATAAGGAAACATTTGGCATTCATTGTCCAAGCAGCCAGTACTGATTTTGGTTGAAATTTATAAAATCTTTCTCTTAAAATAATTTTTCAGGAAAATAGCTTTTTCAAGCCCAGTAGCTGTTATTGCTCTTTCCAGTATTGATTGGAGTTTCCTTCCTCACCTTTTGTTTGGAGTAGTGTGGAATGTCAGTATCTGAATTATGTCTTTATTTTCTCCAAGTTACTTGTTGTATTTTAGTTGTTGCTGCTGTTAGTAGTCTTCAAGTGATGTGGTTTCTGCTATTTGGATGGTAGTCCTTAAGGTAAAAAGCCAATGTTTACTGATGTAATTAAGTGACTGCTTTATTTCTTTGAGATAAATTTAAGTTACCAAACCTAAATAAATGATGAAAGACTTTTGATGATGAAAAAAGCAATGTTTATATCAACTCACAATTTTTTACGAAGGTCTGACATCATGCACATTAAATCGGCTTTGGTAAGTTCAAAAAATTCATCAGAAGGTTCTGAAAAGAAAAATATCAGTGTTTAATCCAAGAACATCAGGATAATCTTAATATCAATATAGAGCAAAGACAAGCTAATCTGAATTTGATATTTATCAAACTTAGCTTAATCCAGCACAAGGGTAATTGGCAATAAAATCAAAGGGAGAATTTTATACTGAACCAATCTTCCAATTTTTGCCTATCTTGAAAAATCAGCAAAACTCTCTCAATTTTTTTTTTTTTTTTTTTCTCTGGTCTGAACAACATAACGCTAATTGAAGAAATATAACAAAATAGCAAACATTTGCCTTTCAACATTTTTTTAAAATTTGACACCAATCTCTCCTCTGACCCAGCTCTAAAAGCTCAAAAAGAAAAGAAAAAAAAACTAGCTTGAACTCTCAATACCACAAAAAAACAAGCAAATATCATTTCATCATCATTGATCAGACCCCATTATTCTATTGCAGCAGAAAAGATGGGATTCAGTAACACAGACACTAGAAACACCCTCGCAATGAATTCTGGTTTAGTACGCAACAACATGAATTACAATGAATGCACAAAAGTCCTTCTCCCGATTCAACAAGGACTTGTCTTTTTATACGTTCTTGCCAAGCCAGAGAATTTGCATATTGGGCACACTGCCAGCTTCAATCTGACTCCCTGATGCATGTGCCTCGTCATTCCAGTGCCGGTGCTCAGAGAGTCTGCATCGCTAGCAATTTGCTCGCACATATCGGCTACACAACTCTAGCCCTCTTGGACCTATGAAGTAATTCTCCACATCTATCACTCAAGAAATTATCCTACTCTTGCTATGATTTATTTTTACAAGAGTCAGATTAAACCAAAAATGGAGCAAGGCTGCTACACATCAGATGGAGCTGCTTCAATGTCAGATTAAAAATAAATCTATTAACTTTTAAGAAATTCCTTTGTTTACATATTGGATATAAAACTGAGTAGATATGAAGCTTTCAAGAAAATAATGAGGATGTGTTTTCCTTAAAAAGGAAAACAGAACCATACTTATTATATATATATATATATATATATATATATATATATATATATATGTGTGTGTGTGTGTATATATATATATATATAATTATTTATATATTATATGCATGCTACTTATTAGAAAGCTTACAATATCAGAGATAGAGCTAATATCAATCCAATATATATATATATATATATATATATATATATATATATATATATATTTATAAGGTCTGATGAAAAATGTATGGGACTGTTCTAAGATAAAGAGAGCTAAAAATATGTAGAGTGAAGCCACTTAATCTTGAACATTAAGTTATAATGTTCTTGCTCACTTCCACTGTTTATGACAGTGCTTGGAAGGAAAGTGTTTAGAGTGCAGTCTTCTCACTAAACCACGAAGGTTCCATTGGTGACCATGGCTTGTGCACCAGTTTTTGGCCATCACACATTCCCCAGGTCTGACAACAACCGCATTCCCCAGATCTCACCCCTTGCAACTTTCTCCTCTTCAAAAATCAAATCTCACTTGAAAGGTACAAGATTTCAAGACATTGAGGCACTCCTAGAGAATGCAATGAGGCAGCTGCTCGCTTGAGTTCAAGGAATGCTTCCATCCATAGAAACAATGCTGGATAAAGTGTATGGCTTCAGAAGGGGACTACCTCGAAGGAGATTAAATGCCAAATTGATGTGTTGTTGTTTTCTTTTTATGGCACCATCCCAGATACTTTTAATCAGGCCACACACACACAAACACATATATATATATATATATATATATATATATATATATATATATATATATATATAAAATGAAAATATAGTTTTACAGTATGCTATATTTATGGGTTGAAGTGCTCTATATATAAAAGATAATGATATATAAATTATTATATATCAAGAATAATATTGGAGTAAGAAACTGTAAAAATTTTTTGTATGATGCATGTGTGTATATATATATATATATATATATATATATATATATAGACAGATACACACACACACACACACACACACACACACACACAAAATTAAATGAATGTGAAAACCTCTCCAGGTAAATTACATCTATTGTCCATGATTGTTATTTTTGGGCTGAGGTTTGTGTCATCTTCAATGCCAGGCCTATCCTGTCATCTATCCATAAGGTTGTTCTCCCCCAACATCAAATTAATTCTGTTGTGTATAAATACAATTATGGTTGCGAAGTCAGTTACATATGGAGGACTACCCAGCAACTAAATCCGAGGATAAAACAACATGTGCCAAATAAAATCGCTTTGGTTTCAAATGAACTAATCCCAAATACCTTCAGATCCTCAATTTGTGAGCACTTTTTAAAGAACAGTAAGTGTGCTGCTGAACTCAATGTTGATTGGTTTATTGCTTTGTTCCAGTAACACTTTATTTCATCTAAAAGTACTAGAGTTACTGTATATCAAGTCTCGCAAACCATACAATGTGATCATTTGCTGGGACTTGCTATGATTAGTCTCTAGTACTTCCACCCTCTTTTTTTTCTCCCTTCTCTATCCTCTCATCAATCATTCAATAATTTAGATTTATTGTATTTTTTATTCTTTTTCTTCCAATTAAAAACTTTGAAGAACAGGAGAAAAACTGGTTGTTTTCTTCTTTCATTTTTTTTTTTAACTATCAGTTTTTTAATGATGTCAAGTAATATTCAGCTTAATATTTTTTACAGCAGTGTGTGTGTGTATATGTATATATATATATATATATATATATATGTATGCGTGTTTTCACTTTTTTTTTTTTTTAATAATCTCTTGGTTTCATTTAAAATTTTTGTGACTCTTATGACTTTGCATTCATTTATTTTTCCATAGATATTATCGTCATCTAGGTGGTGTTTTATTTTTTGTAGATAAATGTGTTTGTTTATATTTACAATTTTACTGCCTTTGTAGTTTGATATTTCTTTCAGAGCATTTTTATATCTCTGGGGAAATGTGTTTTTTATATATATATATGTGAATGTCAGTGTGTCAATGTGTCACACTTTTTCAACTTTACTCCTGGAGGCCATAGCCCAATATATCATACCATTTTAGAATCAGGCCAACTCAATGATCAAATTAAAAACATTCTGGGAGTAAAGTCAAAAAAAGTGTGACATTTGCTTTTATATATATATATATATATATATATATATATATATATATATATATATATGCACTTTTAAACACACGTTTTGCTGATTTTTCTCAATCTATAATATCTTCTTTGAAATTACAATGACAATATATTATAGGAAATGGATTAAATCCAACAAAAATTTTAATATATTTTCTGTTTATACTTTTTTTTTTTTTTTTATGGATACACTTATTTGAGTAAATGCTCTGTTTTTTAATTTAAGCCTAATTTGATACGTGCAGATATGATAGATTGAGAATGACCAGCAAAAGTGTGTATTTAAAAACAGTAATTCGAGCATTGCTAACCGGGAGTTATCTGTGGCTGAATGGCCATAGCACGTCAAGATTAATGATAGTTCTGTATGGGATACAGGTTTGATTCCTGTTGGAGAACACATATTTTCTACAAAATTTCTAACATTCAGGCCAGTAAATGTAATTAATACTGTTTAATTAAAAAAAAAACAGAGCATTACTCAAATAAGTGTATCCAAAAAAAAAAAAAAAAAAAAACAACATATAAAATAGAGAATATATCAAAATATTTGTCGGATATAATCCATTTCATATATGTTGTTATTGTTTACGTTAAGCTACAATTTCAGAGCAGGAAAAATTGGCGAAGGTGCGTGTTTAAAAGCAGTAATTCTAGTTTTGCTAACCCGAATTTCTCTGTGGCTGAATGGTCATAGTATATCAGTTATGGTTATATATATCATGGTATTTTGTTGGGAAGGGAAATAACTCTTACAAGTTGAAATTTATTGAAATTATTATTGGTTCCTAAAATAGAAGCTTTTTCTGCCAAGTTTCAACAAAGTATATTTCAGTAGTTAAAGCACAGAATCAAAGTCACCAACTCAGACCTCTTAGTACTTGATTCTTGTGAGTCTAAGTAAATCTGGAGCGGAAATAATTTTTTTTTTTTTTTTTATGCTAATCTTTTCCTTTCCTAGTTATATTAAACTTTTGAAGCTAAAGGATTCAATTTTATTTCAAAGTGAATTTACATTTAAGTTTTATACGAACCGTATTCACAAACTAGCTTACGCCTCATAACTGGGATAGTTGTGCATTTTCTATTCGTGCTAGATGTTGGTGCCAGAGTGCAGGTAAAAGTCAGAATATCAAATATCAATTTAATAGTAAACAAATCAAACAAAATATCACTACCTCCAATTTGTCCATGTGCCACACAACTCTAGGCTTGTAAATATCAGTTTTATGTTAATCTAGTGTTGGAAAAGTTTCTGTACTTCAATATTGGAATTATGAATTTTCCCCAAACTGTTAGAATACAGAGAGAATACAAACTATTTTCCATTATGCAAAATCATGCTTTTATAAAATTGTCTTATCTTACAATTAACCAATCTTTAAAAAGTTTCTTTTGTTTTACATTTATTCATAAAAAGTTTTTACTTTTTTTCTTTTTTTCGTATTTACAATTGTAAGTCAACAGCTGACATTATTTTTAAGTGAATAAATGATGTTGACATTTACTTGTGGTATTTGCCATACTTAAACTTACATTATCTTCATCAATTATATAATAAAAAAAATAAAAGATAGGCATTTGTTAGATTATATGCAGGTTGGGGTGTACAACTAGTCATATGTTTCCAAGCTATTTTGTCCAGATGAAAGACAAAAATATATATACAGAGACATAACATTTTCTAAGTGTATATATATTTACTAAATACACTAAATTATGTAGTCAGTTTGGCTACTTTATCATCACTGATAAAAAATGCTCCAAACTTAATGAAAACAAAGTTTTATCATGAAAATCTTTGTTATTATTTAGAGGAAAGCTCAAAGTATTTCTTGAACATTTAATTAATTTTTTTAATCTTTTTTAGAACATTCAAAAATTTGATTAAATATTTGTTTTTCTTGTGTGAGTAGATGTACTATAAATTAGCATAGCAAATTTTAGCCTCTATTTTGCAGTGAAAGATACATTAATTTGAAAATTCTTGCAAAAATGAAATAATTGTCAGATTTTAATAAGACTTTCATGTCTTATTACAAGTGAACAGAATTATGTTAAGAAAGTTTTTTTTTTTTTTTTTTTTTGGTAAAAAGAGAAATTAACCATGATGAACATGAGCATTAATTAGCATTTAGTAATAATTTCTCTTTGTTGCAAATATCAATTCTATCAGTAATTCTATTAGGTAACCTATGCTTAGGTATGACTACACCGAGAAAAGCATAAATATTGAAATGGACAAAATGTGCAAACCATGTTCCAACAAAAGTACAAATATTGAAAAGATATATCAGGTCGACCCACATGTTCAAAAATCCAGTAGATATAGATTGACTGATTTAGAATTGATTGTTAATAGATTTATTTTTTATGATTTATCAACCCTTGTGGGTTATTTACAGCCAAAACATATTTCACATTGTAGGAGATTACAAACAGCATCCAATGTTCCTAAGCGGTCTCCCATCTAAGTACTGACCGAGCTTGACAACTTAACTTCAATGACCATAAATTTAGAAAAGACAATAATGTTAGGGAAATAAACCCAAAATAGTCATGATGGTTATGGGCTATATATTCTTTAAAAAAAAAAAAAAAATGATGAAGATAATATAACTTGAACAAATCATTTTGTTGAGTCTAACAACCACCTGCTTTGTTCTGAACTTAAGGAAAGAGTTTTATTATATTTGATGAATTCTCTGCCTGATTACCATTACCATATTAATGAACATATTCTTAAAATATATGAACATTTGAAAACTACCCTCACTACATTCTTTTTGATGAAACTAAAAGGGTTTTTTTTTGTTTTTGTAAAAACCCTAAACACATATATGCATTTGTATTAGTTTTAGTAACAGTTGTTTTTATACAGAAACCATTCCAAATTTTGAACTCAGATTGTAAAACACCGTCTGATCTGGAGACTTAAATATCATTTCATTCACAATATCTAAAAAACACATAAGACCTTTTTAAATCATTTAAAAAAAATATGTTCAAATAAATTATTTAAAACCAATAGTTAATTATATAAGAGGCTGCTGGTCAGGTCTGCATTATTATTATTTTTAAAATTGTAAAACAAAATTTATATCCCTCAACTTTTTGTTAAGATAAAATAAAGAATGAACTAACAACTTTGAAAATTGTACTAGTATTTCTATTTTTCCACTAGTTATTTAGACAAAGGTTTTTGACTGTTACTTTTATCATATTTCAGACAAAATGGATTTTCTCTGGTGTTGCAGGGAACTATAATGCAAAAAGTGAATCTTATTTGACTGTATAAATAAACCAATTGTGAGATTTAATACCTCTAAGATATACATATCAATTGCTTAAGTGAATGCTCACACCTCTATGTTTATTTATGCAAGATAATTACCTATTATATAAATAAAGAATTCTAAGGAAATATAAAATTTAGTGTGTGTATAGAAAGAGGTGCAGAAAAGTTCTCAATGCAAACAATATAGAACTGTGAGTTTGAATATGAATTTAATTAATTCATTCAAGGAAATACCATATATGTCAGTCTACAAAGTGACCTTTTAACCATAAAAAAATCTCTCAAAAAAATAGGAAGCCATCTTATACTCCAGGTATAAAATGTGAATCTTAAATCTTGTGGTTTATGGTAAGTTGTTAACATGGGAGATGTGTGTGTCTCAACAAGCTGTTTAAAGATCACATTTGAGAACAGTGGAACAAGTGGATGGTTAGTAGGGAAAAGTCATTCAGGATATCATAATAGCCTACTGAAAACACAGCAGCCACTCATGAGGTATTGTAGATTGTGGTAGCTAGTTGACAAAATCTCTTCATCATATTTTCATTAGAATTTTGAATGAAAAGAAAGTATATGATTACTGAATTTATTTTTAAAAATCAATACAATATATTTTAAAAATATGACTGGTGTGGGGGGGATCTTCTTGTATGGCAAATATAGCCTGAAACATTTCAATTTGAAAATTTGAGGGGTCGTTTTATACACCCAGTCACCTTGTACACCAGCATATGCAGTAATTTACAAGTTAAAAGAAGACATTTGGAAGAGTGTGTGTATGTGTGAAAGAGATGAATTGAACAATGACTTTCCATATATATTTACACAAAAACAATATACACATGATTGCCCACCCCACCACCTGGTTGGACTTTTTCTAGTTTCATAATACTATGATTGGTGGATTGTTCTATTGAAGAGATTAAAAAAAAGATTACTGGAGAACATTGAATGATTAGCAGCTACAGTATGCACCTGAAGAAAACTGGAGATATTGGTTGAAACATTGATAAAAGGAAAAAATAATTGGTATAAGTTCAAATAATTTGTAGAATAATATAAACTTTAAATCAAACAAATGAAATGGAATATGGGCAAAGTTCAATAAAATAAACATTAACTCACACTACTATCAACATGTTGAAAAGAAAGGAAAAGAAAATGTAAACCCTAAAATTCAAACATTTTTGATGTTCCACTCAAAGTAAAAAGATTCTATACCCCATGCAGATGTCTGTGTGTTTATATGGAAAGTCTCATATTCAAAGTTAATTTGATTTACTACTTTTAATTATATAGGCCATAACTTTTTAATCCAACATCTTTGGGAAATAGCCATATTTCTAATATAATTTATATTATATAAATTATAGATGAAAATTAGGTTTGTATTAAAAATACAAAAAAGATTGTAAAATAATATCAATATCTACTTTTATGCTAAAATAAACATTGAAGTTTTTTCAAATTTAAAGTTCTTTCACTTTCACACAATGGTTAGGTTTTATTTTTTCTTTCTTTTCTTAAAATTGTTTAACAAATCAGTTTATAAACTGCTAAATTCTTCTTCATAGTTTAAAACCAAATTAAAAAAAAATAAAAATTTAGCAACAGATTCAAAACATGCCCAACCATAAATGAGATACAACTGTATGGTATTTTTAATCAGCAAGTAATGAGTGTGTATGTGTCTGTTTATACTTTCACCAGGAAGAAACAAATTTTTGTTTGTAGCAAAGTACATTTTATGCAAGGAGTACACAACAGTTAAAATAGGACCCCAATATGTTGTCATCAGCATAAAAAAAATTAATACAACATTTGAGATAGTTTCAATAAATAGGAGCAAAATCAAGAGGGACACAAAATCAAAACAAGGAAAAGTTAAACTAAGCTGAGCACTAATGGAAAAAAATGTCAATAGAAAGAATGAGACAAGAAAGGAGAGTATCAACCACCAAGTGCTGATTCTACTCATCTCCATTGCTCTACTTTTCTGTTAGGGATTAGAGTGTAGTATCTGCCCAATCCTGGCCTTTCTAAGCTAGAATCTGCTATTCTCACAAGAAACCTATATAATAATTTTGAGAGGGGAAGGAATTGGGGAAAGCAATAAAAGGAAGAAGATGTAAAGGAGGAAATCTTGGTGTTAAGAAGGCTAGAGAAAAACAGAAAGAAAATATATATCTGTACATCTAGAGAGAGGGAGAAGGGATGACAACAAATGACAGTCAACAAGAGAGAAGCATAATGGCTGGATATCAAGACACAAGAAGTGAAAGACTGAAAAGTAGGTAGGGATGAAAAGGTATAAAAATCCCAATCCATTAACATTCATTATAGAGATAGAGTAAAAAAAGGATAAAAGAAAGGATGCAGTAGAAAATATGCATTCTTTATTCATTTTTCATGCAGGAAACTAACCCAACTTTGTATGACATAAAACAGGGACAGGGCAAGAAATACTGAAAGGAAAAAGGGAAAGAATGAGAAGATACAGTCAAAGAATGAAAGAAGAGTAAGAAATGATAAATACTCCATTAATGACTACTGTAAAATTTGGAATTAAATTGCAATCACATATCCTGTGACCCATTGGGGTCATAGGGGCACCACATGTACTGCAGCCACAGTAGAAGTGGTATTTTGGGGCAAGATAGCCTGATAAAGCCCAGCCCTCTCCATGCCAGTTTTTGAATTCAGAGTTGTCCTTCTCCTAGACCAGTTGCCACCCTAGTCTGTCCTGCTATTTTACCCATAGCTGGGTGGAGAAGAAGAGGATTCATATCTTTTCCCAAGAGTATTAGCACATAAATGAATGTAATGGATCTGACTGGAATTCAAACTCGGTTCTCCAATTTCTCAATATGAGCAGTTATCCATTACTCTACCAGGTTTCCTGAATTAAATATGAAAACTAAAATAAAGATCTGGTATTAATTATAGGTTTATAAAAATAAACTGTGTTAATTATAGATTTCTACCTATAATCCATTAATGCCCACTGTCCTATTTTTGGAACAGTCAACATCAATAGGTTAAACAAACCCGACAATCTATGCTTGCAAATTAAATAATATTCCATCATATCCATTTGAAACTAATATATCACTTATCCATATTATATTTACTAACCTTAGTCAAATAAGTCATGGTCAAATAGAGAACTATTTGAGATAAATGTATAGCCAACCTCCTCACTCTTAGCTAGACTTAAACTCCAACATCTGGCACCAGTAGAAAACTCTTGACATTTATTAAGCTTAGTATGGCACAAAGCCGAGGAAGGAGAAATGGATAAAGATGATTTTTTTTTTACCAATCTTTCAAGATGAGAGAGACTTACTGCTTTGCAAAACAACATTTGAAACTGTTCTTTGTTTACCAGAATTTAAACACTGACCTCTGACACCAACAAGAAATTAATGTCTCATGCACGAGATGGGTTTTACAAAATGATCTGTAGGAGTCTAAGAGATATAAACAGTGGAACCTCTCCACAAAAAACACAAGAGATTGCTGAAAAGTTCTCAGCCTGACCAAAATAAAAAAATAAAATTCTGAGGTTTGGTTATTTGGTCAGCTTTTGGGAAGGGAGTAAGGCTGAGAATTTTTTTGTACATCACGTACCTTGCCATAGTCTAATAATTTATAAGCTGGTCTTGCAAACCATTACTACTGACTAAACATTTTAACTTTCAATGCATGCTCTATATTTGTGGCCTTGTGCCAGAATCAAACTAGGTTTAGTAAATAACTATATGTATAATTTATTATATTATGGACATACAAATGTATCCAGTAACCAAAAAATATTTAACTGTCTTCAGTTTTTATTTTTCAAAATAGCACTACTGGGAACCTTTTCATATACCAAATAGAAGACATTATGAAAAATGACAAATCTACAATTTTATGACAAATGTAAATCGTAAGAAAAGATTCTCTTCTAAATTTTTCTAAATAATTTTTAGAATGTTTGTTAGTTACTCCAAGAGAAATGAGCAAATATTTTGAAGACAACAAATCCTTTGTGACAATACAGGATGCAAAATAAAGTGGACATAAAGAGGTGAGGAAATAGAAATATCAACAGCAAAATGCACATACCAATTATAAAATTCCGACAACACACAGAGAACATTTTCCCACGGTGAAGGATATGGAAGTAATATTCAGAACAATAGAGAATGTCAACTGAGAAAACTTAATTTGACAATTGTGTGAATAATGAATTACAAGTGTAGATCGAGTGTCTTATGGGTACAGGAGAAGTATCCAGACCCTCTCATCTTCATGACAAAGAACTTTTTTTTTAAATGTTCATAAATTTATAAAAAAAAAAAAAAAAAAAAAAAAAAATCAACAAAGTAATCATAAATTAACCTTAAAAACTATAACTTTCTTTTTCATTTAACAAGTCTTCTATCTTATTTTTTTAATATTTTTTTTTACTCTACTCTTGTCAATTCTAGTACTAAAATGCTATGACTCAAATATAAATAAATTTTTTTTCACTTTGTACCTTATCCTGCCTAAAAGCCTGAATTTGCCTCTGAAGGAATTATTTTGATTCCTCCAAGTCAGCCACAAACTAAAGAATGAGTTATGCAGAAAGAGATACTGTTTTCTTTTTCTTTTAAATATTTGTTGACCAAAGTAACCTTTGGCAAAAAGCTAGATTAATTTGGAAGCTTGAGAAATGAACTTCCTATCTAGTGCTTAAGAGACTAGTATACTAACTTTATAATTATAATGTAAGAACATTATCACCTCTCCTGTTTCACCTTTCAGTCGATTTCTTTTTGGTTAGTAAATGTTACCTCCAATACTAAATAATCGTTCACTTTCAACAGAAGAGGGAAGTGCTGATAGATATTTCCTGGCTAAAAGTGCCATGATGAGAAATGCATTTTTATTTGAATTCCACCACTGAAAAATATTATCAGCACCTTTTATATTTTTTAATGCAATATATTTTGCCATTTCAAAAGAGAGTCCAGTAGAACAACATGAATTCATTTTATGTTTATATTACATAATTTTGATTATAATTATTAGATTAATAATTTATAATATTAAATGGGTGAATTAACAATGTTTAAAAAGAGATTAAAAATAAAAATTTTATTTTAAACTGAAACAGACCTTAAACTAACAAGCTTTATGGAAAGTTTGAGAACTGAGTAGAAACTTGTACATTGTTTTGTTTTTTTAACTAAAGTAAAATAAATTTACATCATACTTAGGAGTTATTATGATCTGTAGATTTTAGTAGTACTGATAGTTTAAAATCAATAAATATTTATATGTTTTTATCATTAATTACCAGGAATAGAAAATTAAGTTTTAAACAAAAAAAATAAAAAATAAAAAGAATTGTTCTTGAAATCAAAAATTAGGTTAAAAATTCTGATTCCAATACCCCAAAAGATTAATCATTCCATCACTTATATATATAAGATGAAAAGGTACTAAAACCATATACAGGAAGTAAGCAATTGCCAAATTTACTATATAACATGTAATATGGAAGGAAATACAGCAAATATTAATAATTAAACATTTAACATTTACCTATCTTCTAGAAAATACTGAATTCAGAGATATTCTGAGAGAGTATAAAGGGTACATTTTGACATACCTTTAAAGAAGAATTTGTAATTACCCACTCTTAATAATTCAAAAATGCCACTATATAATTGTTATCTGGTCACAGCCACATGTGAACATTATTCACAGAGTTATAAATGAATGGAAAACACGATAAAAATATTTGTGCTTAAATTTGGAATTAGATGAGTTTGCTGCTGAATTTTATTGTTTACTTCAAATGCATTTTGAAGGTGGAAAGAAAAGAATTCATCAGATCAGAAATTAATGTAAGCATTACCTGAGAGAATAAGAGAAATATATATATATATATATATATATATATAAAAAACACTTCGGTAAACACCATTTTTTATTTATGGCAATCATTGAAAAATATCAAAACCAATAATTTACATTTTGTATGTAGAGAACTAAAAAGTAAATAGATTTTCATTCATAGGAATGTGTAGAGAGAATTCTGGTAGAAAAAATATATATATATATATATATATATATATATATATATATATATATACTAGAACAATGTTAGGAAAATCAATGACAAAGTGGAAAAAATTTTTCATGTGACACATTTCATCCTTTAGGACTTCATCAAACTAAAATAATGTTTGTGTCCATGCAACTACACATATGCATAAAGAAAACTTAGAAGATTAAAATTTCATGCATACAAAGGAAATTTTAGAAATTAAAATTTTCAGCAGTCCTTCTCCTTTGTGCACATCAACATAAACATCACTTTAGTCCAATGTCAGGCAAATTGTGTTATAGAGCTATTTCTATTTTAGTCAAGTATAAATGTTTATATATAAAACATTTATCAATATATATAAAAAAAATTACCTTCAAATGTAAGAGAAGAAGGTTTGTCAGTCATGGCATTGAAAACTTTGACATTTCTCTCACAAGGCTAAAAAATAAAAACACAAAATATCAGTTATATAACAACAGGAGAAAATGGAAAATATAACATTCATCAAAATTAATTCTCATTTCATATGCAGATATTTCAGTATTATGGATTTTACAAGAACTAAAATGTTAAGTAAAAGTCTTTAACTACTAAAATCAGTTACTATTCAAAAAATGAGTTTACAGTCACTATAATCACTAATTTGACATGTGTCTTTCTTCTAAACAAATTCAAATCTTCAAAGTACATGCTTTAATTAGTTTATATGGGTATTTTTTTTTAATTAGATAAAATAGAATTATCTAAAGTTTCTTCAGTCACTTTCTAATATGACTAACCCACTCGACACAAAAACTATATATTAATCAATATTCTAACCAAGTCATTTCCTGACAGAATTAGCATCAAATTTTTACAATCTTGTTATAAAAGTTTTCCTGCCATTTGCTTGCTGAATGAAACAAGTGAAATTGTTTCTTCTATACAAGTAAATGAATGTTTGAACAGATGCACAATTCTGTGACATACAACACTTTCATACAAATAAACCTGTCAGCTGTTGACAAAATTTCCAGACAACTCCACAAGAGCAGAAAAATATGATTAAAATTGATTTAAACTATTGAGGGAATTGAATAGGAAAATCAAAGAGAAAAAAAACATTGTGCTGAAAAAGAACAGCACTTACCATGAAATCCTCATGATTTACATCGCTGAAAAGAAAAGGTAAAGTATTAAATGGGAGAATTCAGTTAAAATATTTTAGTGCCTTAATCAACTGATACTTTCATTAATTAAAAGGTAACACTCAAATCATATTTCCAAAATTCTAGTTTCCAAAGAATAAGTAAAAAGCTGATAATACAAATGCAGAAAGTATGTCAAACAAAAGGTCTGTTAAAGGGTTACAAAGCACCTGTCTATATATGAGGAGGGGCTGAAAAGTTCTCAGTACACCTCACTTCCCATTGTCAGTATTCTGATTGATGCAAATATTGTGTATTTAGGTAGCAAATGTTCTTTAAGACAATTTAAAAAATAAAAAAAAAAAATAAAAAAAGAGAGACATTTTCTATTGATTCATTTTACTGACTTTTTCAAATTATTAATAATCCTTCTCAGAAAAGTTCATTTTAGAAAAAAAAAAAGTACCAAAAATATACTTTGCACAATTTCTGATGAAATTCCCTCCTTGTCTGAAAACAATTATTCATAAATTGGAAAAGTCAATCAGTAAAATTAATCAATGCAAAATGTCTTATATATATATATATATATATATATATATATATATATATATATATTTATTTTCAGACATTTTTTTTATGTTTATACATTCTTTTTATAGATACAAATATTTAAGTAAATGCTCTGTTTATAATAAACAGTATTAACAAGATTTACCAGCCTGAATGGCTGAGAAATTTTCATAGAAAATATGCGTCCTCTGACAGGAATCGAACCTGTATCCTATACAGAACAATCATACAGCCTGACATGCCTTAACTGATTAGGCCACAGAGTAGCATTCGGTTATATGACGGTTCCATATAGTATACAGGTTTGATTCCTGTCTGAGGACGCATATTTTCTATGAAAATTTCTGACCTTCAGGCCAGTAAATGTTGTTAATACTGTTTATTAAACAGAGCATTTACTTAAATATTTGTATCTATAAAAAAAACGTATAAAAATAAAAAATGTCTTAAAAAATAATTGTCGGACTTTGTCCATTTCAAAATATATATATATTATAAATTAATTGATTTAAAATATGTTTTTTTTGGAAAAAAACATATTTTAAATCAATTAATTTATAATATTAATGCTCTGTAAATTTACATTGAGCACTATTTTGTAAAAATAAAAATACCTATAAGAACACCGGATTATATATCTTACTCTTCTTTCTTTTTATATATATATATATATATATACACACATATACACACACTTAAAATAAAAATACACTTATTCTTCACCATTCAGTACATCTGAGTTTTATTTTACACTTGCTACATGAAACCCAGAGTTGCACAAAATCTTGAGGGACAAATGTATCTTTATTCTTAGTATAAATTTTAGCTCTGTTATTTTATATCAAGCACTGTTTTATTATCACCAGCACTCACTGTCTCACTGAAAAACAGAACAAATGGTTACTAAGCTTAACATTACAATGAACATAAGAGCATTATGAAAACATTGTTCAGTTTTGGCTATTTCTTTAGAGAAAAATTATAGAACGATAAAACCAATGGGATTGTTATAATAATTAGACTCATTATTTGGCATTAAATAATGGACATATCATAAACTACTCATGTACAAAGTCTTCTTATGCTCTTTCATTCGTAGTAACCTCTCTTGTGTCTTAGTAACATTATCGCTTTGCTTGGGGGGGGGGGGGTGAAAGGATTAAAAAGAAAAATATGATGCCCCCACCACCACACACATATATATATATATATATATATATATATATATATATACATACACCTAAACCAATTTTGGAATGTTACAGTATTTTCTTTTATTTGAGAAGATGAACTGTGAGTAACTCTTGCTGATTATTTCAAAGGCTCAAAAGAATCAGATTTTCAAAATAGCTTTCAATATTGTCTTAAAACTGATAGGAGGTTGTTGATGTAGGGGAGAATACCGATAAATGCTTGAGCCATTGATTTAGAAACTAAAAAGCCAGAGGTTATTACAAGGAATTGACAAATGACTAACCTGAATTCATTATGATAAAGATGCTGTCCTTTTGTTTCCTCAGGAAACTGAAATAAATAAAAGATTTAAAATGTTAAAAAATGTAAAACATCTAAAGCATATAGAAATCATTTAATGAAACAATTTATTTGTGTAAAAGCCATTCCAGACCACTTCAAACAAAAGGTTAGGAAGGAAGGCCTCCCCCCCCCACAAATCAATACTGGAAAGAGTAATAACAATAAGCAGACTTGAGAAATTTATTTTCCTGAAAAAAAAAAAAAAAATCGTTTTAAGAGAAAGATTTTTATAAATTTCAACCAAAATTCTTCAATAAACAAAAATCAGTCAATTTTAACAATTGCTTTTTCAAACTGCACATATATTAATTTGTAATCCTTTTGAATGAAGTTAAAACAACACTTCTAATCGTATCTAAAGATGAAAACAGAATTTATTTTCTTTAGGATACATTGATATGTATTTACAGCTTTCCACTGATAAATCAGAGGAGAGCTGAATTCAAATTCCAGTCAGGTTCGTTACAATCACTTACACATTAATAACTTTGGAAAGTGGGTATGGATCCATCTATACTCCCCCAATTATGGGTTGAATAATAGGATAGAGTGGGTTCTATAACCTTGGTAGGCAACCAGTTTGTTGCAAAAAGAAATGGTAACCTAATGCAAGAAAATCTTCTGCTTAATCAGTCCTGAATCAAAAGAGGCATGATCGCCCAAGCATGTATCACGTATGGCATTTAACTGAGTAACCGACACAAATTAATGAAAAATATAATCTCCAGGTTTACTTTTTATTTTATCTTTTCTATAATGCATAGTAGCTTTTAATGGGTTTATCCCTTGTTTCTTGTTTAAGATTGGGTTTCCAGTTTCTTCTAATGTCTTTTCATTCTCTTTCACTCCCAGTAGCCATTTGCGTCTTAGTGGCATTATTGCCTTGCTTGATTTAAAAAAATACTTTCAGAACTGAGTGACAATTCTATAAGCATTTAAAAATGTACAATTTTTTTTAAGTTTATGAAAATGTTTTCTCAGTAACAATCAAACTATAATCTTACTAAATACAGCAAGAATGAAGATTAATAAACTGATAAAATAAACAAATACTATTAAAAATATTTAGGGTCTGGAAGACAAGAATTTTGACTAAATGTCGAGTGAGTAAGTTAAATGTTTAAATGTAGACAATTGAAAATTACAAATTTTTAGTCAAATAGTACAACAAAATACAAGAATAAAAATGACATACATTTCAATCTATATATGCACTAAATGTAAATTCAAATTGTATACAAACTGAAACCATGGAAATTCTAAGGGTAACTAAAATTATCCATTATTTCATGCCTCTGTTTTCTCACATTTTGCTTATATATTCTCATTCTCTCCATTATCCTTTCCACTGTTTCTTGCCCATCCTTGTTTTTATCCATTATACCAACATGGATTTAGTGTCATATATGAAAAAAAAAAAAAAAAAAAAAAAAAAGGAATGAATGCAAAAATCTTTTCTACTGTGCCTGCACGTTTATGTTTCTATGTATTTATTCCTTTGCATCATTACCTGACATTCAACCTTTCTTTCATTGTCTCTGTTTATTCAACTTGCAAGGTTGTCTCTTATTGTCTTTTTTTTTGTTGCCATATCTCTCTGTATGTGTATGTGTGTGTGTATATATATATATATATATATATATATATATATATATAAATAAAAAAAAGAACAGTAAGATATATAATCCAGTGTTCTTATAGGTATTTTATTTTTACAAAATAGTGCTCAATGTAAATTTACAGAGCATTAATATTATAAATTAATTGATTTAAAATATGTTTTTTTTCCTACACACAGTTCTAACCATGTTTCAAAAATGGAAGCTAAAAAGCCACGAATTTAATTTTGCAATTAAATTAAAGACATTAGTTCCATTTCATCCTCAAGTGAATTTTGGAGTAACTTTTAAAATTACTGGGTTTTAAAGACACAGCTAAAATCACGTTTCCATGGTTACAGATAAATCTACTTCAACTGGACAAGGGGTGTCTGGATTTTCCTTATGTCTGCATCATTGTATCGGTTATTAGCTACATTTTGTTAAGGGGTAGGGATGTATTTTTCAATGAAAACTGACATCCGTTGAATGCATGTCGTCTGGATTTTTTTTTAATTTTTTGTTAACGGCAAAAAAATGCCGTAGACATTTTTTTCTATTTGTAAATTTAAAGATTTTCGCGGGTGTTCAGATTAGAATACTTTTTATTTAACTACGATTTGAAATATTCTCATTTAAAATAAAAAAATGTAACCTAATATACATACTTATACTTGATGTAAAAATAATCCTACATACTATAAAGGATTCTAATACATTTAACTGTTCTTATAAAAAATATAGTATAATAAAAATTAAAAATGAGAATATTTCAACATGCATTCAATGGATGTCAGTTTTCATGAATAACATGAACTCAGTTAAAGTCACAGTTCTAGTTGTGGACAGTAAATCACTAGGGTTCAATATCATCAGGAATTTGGATCGATTCCACATACCAGCTCATTCAAGGCTGCATTCTCTAAAACGGAAATTGCTGATATGTGCAGCCATTAAAATCGACAAACCAGATGTCAGCAATAAACTGAATAAAGACACAAAGATCAGGACTACAACCAGGGAAAGGGCAAATGGTCACCCATCAAAATACAGTGCCCGAGTATCACGTGTCCAAACAAGAGAGAAGAATATGAACAGGTGTTGCAGACATGACTAGACTAAATGGTTGCTGCTTTGCCCAGTCTTCCCAGGGACCTAATCCCAGTGACGGCAGTGATACAAGCAAATAAGAGAACATGACTTGTACTGGACTATCAGGAGTCAAAAAACATGCTGACACTCACAGAGCTAATGCCAATTCATGAGGGCAGAAGTTGAGGCAGTGATAACAAAAAATGCCCAATGTTTCCATTCTTGTCCTGTGGAAGGCTTACTTGTAAATACATGTCACTACTTAAGATGCAAAGATATTGTTTAACTTCAATGAAATTTGAGCTGAACATGGTACCAGCAATAACGAATGCATTCAATAGGCAACATTAGCATACATAGATGATGTATATGTCTATTAAAGTATAGCATCTGTGGCACACATAATACAACATCTAGCAAACTACAAGTTGATATGTCATGAACCATAGCTGTTAAAAAAAACGGTACTCAAATGCTTGGCTTACATATCTGGAGAAGAGCACAACACACCCTGTTCAAAGAGTGGAAGCATAATTGCAGGAACTGATAGTGCACCACACAACTTTTTCACTGTGTAGAAAACTGGTCAGACACTTCACTGTTTGCAGCTCGCTCAGAGTTGCAACAACATTTATCAAATGAAGAGTGACAGCAGGCTGGGATGACAAAATGAATGCTCCTCACATTAAACCATGCTTGCAGAACTTATTGCTGGCATAAATTACACAGCAAGTGGTGTGTAAATGAACACACTGGAATTATGAGTCAATGAGGGCTCCTTTGCCACTAGAGTCTCACTGGAACTCTGAGGAGCCATTATCAAAGACATGTTGGTTACATCCAGGGAAGGATAAATAGAACATCTACTTGGCAAAGCTTGATCCCATATTAAAGGGAGTCAACTTAGCTCTTCAGTGGGGCACTACTAAGATACATCTGCTTATGGACTCTGTATGTGTTCATTGGTGGGTATCCAACACACTCACAGGGAAAAGCCAAAGTAAACAAAAATACTGTGAGTGAAATGCTCAATGTAACTCGGTACTCTTTAGAAGGTATTGCACAAGTAGGAATTGTCTGTGGAGATGGCATAGATCAGAAATGGGTAGAGAGACTAACCCACAAAAATGTCTAGATGCAGTAAGAAAAGAAGTTGATCCTACTTCTGTCGCAAGTATTTTAGATGCACCCGGTCCCAATCAAATAAACACTGTATGCTGCCAAAGTGGGTGCCCTGACATCAAGCATATCTTATACTTTGTAAAATGAATTCATCCTGTGATTAAGAAGGCAGATGTCAAGGCAGTAGTGAGTGAACACAAAGAGTGCCAGTCAATCGACCTAGCCTCAATGTACTGACCAAAAGACAAGCTGAATGGGATTGATGCATGGAACTGATTGTGAATGAACACTGCCTACTATAATGGAAGACACTACTTAACACTGAACAAATGTGGTCCTGATCAATTTAATTTGATGACTTTTGCATCAACAGAATTCAACAAGTGTCAACTACCATTTAGAGGCCCTTTTTAATGACCTAGGCCCACCAGTAGAGCTTGTCACAGATAATAATACTGTGTTTAGTAGCCAGCTGGTCAAAGATTTTTTAAAGGAGTGAGGAGTCCAACTCCCCTTCTGATGTGTAGAAGTCCTGCTAGGCAATGCTTTAATTGATAGAAGTCATCAAATCAGTTAAAGAATTGTTGCCAACAAGTAATACACAATAATGGAAGCAGTCTGCTGATATGTCATAATAAAAGATAGTACTTCACCTCTTATTGCACTTGCTAGCATGATCCACCACATGTCTGGGTAGAAGAAATTGATGTAATACTTCTATCAAAATATCGAAAAAAGCACATGCTGTACAAAGGGAGAGATTGTGTGTGGGTGAAAACACACACACAACCAATATCAAGAAGGCATCTCACTGGTATCGGCAGCCCACACACAATTTTGATCAACAGAATGCCACACTATTTGAAAGATCTTTGCCCCGGTATGAGTTCCATCAGCAGTACATCAAACACATTTCTGAAAGTGCAAAGGTATTTGGATTTGGTGTGTCCAATGGCTCTTCAGATGGAGATGACATGGGACAGGAACCAGATGTATATGATGACTCCTTAGAAAGTGAGTTTTTCCAAAAAAGAGGTCACTGCTCCTCTACATGAAGTACCAGAATTAAAAGACTCTGAATAAGTTGGCATACCTGCAATTGATATTGGGGTGAGGGCATAGAAGGAAGTGGCAACTGACTTCATCTGCCAAAGTATTCTCATGTTGCATGCTGTTTTTGGCTCTCCAGAGTGGCTGGCATTGTAGGTTAGCAAACATGTAAATCAGTTTCATTTCTAGCCACTTCTAAATATCACTAGTGAGTTGAGTTAAAGAACATGCAAATCCATTTCACTCTTTTCAATAAGTATAGAGTCAAGTAGACTGCATTAAAAATTGCTGATTTTTTTTTTTTGCCAAGGGCTAGCAGTAAACTTCCCTTGGGTGGATGCAAGTGAATGGAGTGAGCCTTATGGCTTTTTGAGAAGCTCTAGTCATTCTTTTGATATGATTATTTCCCTCAGATAATAAATTGAAGAATTTTTAAATTTAACATAAGAATTATCTAAAAACAGGCTTTTTTTTGTTTTTTTAAGAATAAAGAAAATATCTGTAATAAATCATTCACAGGATCAAAAAGTATGTTCTCTGGAACACCTCAAGTGAATGGTTTTGATCTTGCAACTTCTTTATTAACATATTTGGAAAAAAAAAAAAAGGAAAAAGGAATTAAATCTGTCTTCCATTAAATGAAAAACAAATGTGTAGCAGAAAAGAAAGGAGGACATATTCAAGGCTTGTAATTGTTACTGAAGAGAAATCCTAAAAAGATGACAGTCAAAGAGAACCTTAAGGGTATCAACTTTAGAAATCAATTCTTAATTGTCCCAATTAACTAATCAACTGAGATATTACAAATAGTTTTGATCCACAAACAACTCACTTGATATAAAGAGCTTTTTACAAGTAAAAATACTTCCACTATTAATCAAAAAATAAAACCAATTCCAGTTTAGAAAAGTCAGAGATAGAGGAAGATATTGCACTCTGAACCCAGGTAAACAAAACCTAATACAAGAAAGAATAATAGAAGTATATATATATATATATATATATATATAAAAGCAGGTGTGTTTAGTGCCAACATAGCTGTGACGTTTTCAATCTCAATTGTTTTAGTGTGTGCATTTGAATCTGACTATGTTGGTGAGTTTCTTTAGATTTTATACACATACAGAAGTAACAGACGCCACCAAGTAGTCTGTGTTTATTACTGCAATGTGAGAGAAGCAAATTTAACCAAACAGAATAAGAAGATAAAAAATGTCACCCAACTTTAAATTCTTCAACAGGTTCACCAAAGTTCATTTCTATTGCACTTGATTGTAAATATTGATTGAATTGCATCTGGGAAGGAGATTGCAGTGGCTGAAATTAAATTTGGATATTGTATTAAATTCTCAAGTAAATGCAGCAAACCAAATGTAGTATTATTATTAAAACAATTTACGTCATCAATAACAGTGAAATTTTATACACGATATGTTGAAAGATTTAATCTACATGTGATTTAACTTTGTTTAGATTCAATTTAATTATTTTCAGTATTAATATTGATACTATTTAACTGATGAAATATTGAAATTCAATTAACTACTGTTAAATATTTTATACACTGCATCATACAATCAACATCGGTTTTTAGATTAAAGAGAGATTACTTGGATGACAAATGTAAGAATTATGTCCCCTGAATATTAATGTTACCAGACTCAAAAAATATATATATATATATATATATATATATATATATATATATATATATATATATATATATATATACACACAGGAATCCATTGATTAGTGAGGCTAATGTATACATTAAAACATACACATTAATTGAATATAATAACTTGTAGGAAATGATGTAGGTTGCACCTCAAATTTTAGTCTCATTCACAATTAATTTCTAATTTATGTACTTTTTAATTAAAATATCCTATGAATTAACGTTTATCAATCTGATTTTATTGGCAGTACTGAGAAATTGCCACTTTAAATTTTCCAAACATATCATAATTACTAGTATTTTAGCCTGAAAATTTTATTAATAATCTTGTCATAGTAAATGTATACATCTTTTATATTTCAATATTTTTTAATAAATGTACATTTCTGTATCTAATCAAATCATCCTTTTTTTTTAACAAAAAAATCGGGAATTTCCTTTTAAGGCCTTCAAAATAAACATGAACAAAAAATCAAAATATTCAAAAAATTTTAATAGAGATAAATATTCAAATATGTATTTTTATTATTAGTTTATATTATAAAATTTATCTACTTATAACTGTCCATTTTTTTAACACCACTGTAATTAATTAGATAACGTAATACTTAACAGACAAAAAGTTTAACATATATACTCGACGAAAAAAAAAAAAATAAGAAAAAAAAAGTGTGTCAAAAAGACAGCGTATTTTCTTAATATCACTATTACTTTACATTCCCTCAGCAATTTTTGTTTTAAAAAGCTATTTTTGGAATTTTAATAAAACCAAAACATATGAAACTAGATTTATTCATACTCTTTGTTCTCGAAAATTGAAACAAAAATATTAAACACCATTCTTGTAAATAAACAATTTAATAATGTGTTTTTGTCAATTGTCAAAATAAAAAAAAAAAAAGTATAAATCCAAATGCTCACAATTTATTTTAGTTAATTTATATGGTGATCGTAAATAAAAAAAAAAAATGCCTGGAAAATGTATTTTTCAAAATTTATAATTACATTTATGCATCATTATGTATTTATTTAAATTTTTGCTCTATAGTTCAGATATTTTAATAAATTTATAAATAATAACATGGTTAGAATATTGCTGACATATATTGCCTAATGCTCCTGTTATTTACCTTGAGCTCCTTGATAAAATCCAAAGAATCAGCAGCAATATTATTGGTCCTGATCTGACAGCTTGGCTTCAGTCACTTTCTCAGTGTCATAAGAATGCCTCTCTGTTTCTTTTCTATAATTACTTTCATGGTAATTGCTTAAATGAGCTCTTCACTATGCTCAGTAGACTTTTCGAATTTAAGCACAGTACTAGACTACTATTGAGGTCTCATCAATTTACAGTTGAGCTGGCTAGTTGTAACTGTAAATTCTATGCTGACAGTCTCTTTTCTTGCACTTCTTGCTTGTAGAATTCTCTTCTGCCTCCATACTTTCCAGCCAAATTTAATGTGAAAAAAATTTAAATGCAATGTCAATCACTATCTACTGAACTCCTGATTGCTCTTTACTCATATTATTAATATTTCCATTCCTAATTCTTCTACACCCTGTAACCCCTTGTGTCTTAATGGCTTTACTGCCTTGTATGGAATGATACCAATTAAAAAAAAGTGTAGAGTAATAGCAATGTAAAGAGAAAAGACATCCTTTAAACACACTGATTTTTTTGCAGGCACATAGGCTAAACTTTGCCAATATAATTAAGATTCCTGATGAGGTTATACATTAATAATTTATATATTTTAAATAACGCAACCATTGATTTTTTTCACTTACACGTTGCCGTCTTGGTCGCCCTTCAGAATGACTCTGGGTAGATTCTACAAACTGTTCTCTGAAGTGAGAAAATCCTCCCATGCCTTCTTCATGATCTGTAGTTTGCCTGACAGTTTTAGGCCTGGCACCACTCGACTGTACAACTTCCATGGATTCATTTGAAGACGTTCCACATGAAGACATTTCTACATCCATAGATTCTTCAGGTTTTCTGTTCTGTGTCGCTTTTGGTAAGGGACTAGATTCAGGAATGTTTGAGAGAGAGGTTGTGGCTTGATTGCTGTTGCTGGTGGGGCTTTGAATTCTCTCCTCCTGCTGACGACGAGCTGCTATTTCTTCTAGCTTTCTTTTCTTGTTGGCTTCAATGTCAAGCTGCTCAACAATGCCAGCATAAGTGATATCATCAACCTCACGGTGAAGAAACCTGAAGAAGACATATCCATTTGATTTTAAAGAATTAAATATTTTATGAGATTCTTCCTTTCAGTTTACTTAAGCCAGTTCCAAACAGAAGACTTCAGGAATTTTACAACTAAAACTCAATGTTTGTAATCAGAATGATAAAGTATTAAATGCATTCCTAAATCTTCTAAGAGTAAAGATGCTGTTAAGCCCATTTACAGAGTAACAATTGATTGATTTTTTTTTTCTTTATGGCCTATCAACCTTTTGCAGGTTAGTTAAAGCCAAAAAATATTTTTAAAGTGTAAGAATATTCTGGAGATAATAAGGATTTACTGATGCAAGTCCTACTAATTAACCCATAGCTGGAGGGGGCGAGAAGAGGTGAATTCATACCTTTCCCAAGGGTATTTGCACATAAATGAATATAACGAACCTAATTGGAATTGGAACTCTGCTCTCCGATTAACAATTATGAGCCATTATCCATTACACATGTGCATCCAAACTTATACCACCTGGTATTTCCAATCAGTCACCCATCTAGATACTGATAACGTTCAACAATGCTTAACTTTGGTGGTCATACAAGAACCAATGTTTCAACATGATATGGCTGTAAGCCTTCTGAAATGATGAGTTATTATTTACGTTATTTATATGCAAACTATATTCCACATCTTTGTTTTTATTATAACATTTTGGATGCTGTGACCTCTGACCTTCATCAGGAGCTAGTTGATCCAGGTAACCATCAGAAAGAGAAAAGGTAGCAAGGTAGCAACAGCAACCATAGTAAATAAGAGGAACCTCAGTGTGTGTGTGTGCAGTCAAGTGTGACAAGCAACACACATAGAATGTTGAGTTTTTGGAAACACTATGAATTGAGTTCCTAGTTACTAATAAAAAAAAATGAAACTTAAAATTATAGTTATTATAGCCAAAAAAAAAAAAAAAAGGACCCACTATTTTCATAAAAACAAACAGAAAGTAAAAGTTGAGTTACATTGTAAATCAAACCTGCACCTTTAAAAAAAAAAAAAAAGTTAATTTCCCCAAGAAATTCTGGTCATATTCATCCATTATTTTAAGCTTAGCTTAATCTAGCACAAGGTATTTATGAAAATTTATAATCAAAGTATAAGACCTGATACAAATCTGCCTCAAGCCAGAAAAGTTATATTTAAAACAAACTAATAGATGTAGTGAAAATAATGCAATTATTGTGGGTACCGTTCTTTTATTATGCCATTTGTTTTTTATTAATTGGTCATTTCACTGTCTAATATAGGTTGAATAGGTTAAAGACATTTTGGCATTTTTCTTTTGCAAGAGCTCTTGTGTACCAAATAGTGCCAGTATGATTAAATTATTTCATTCAATCCTCTCCCCACAACTCAGCATGGTATTTATTGGGTATGGCATGCTTATTATTTCTAAACTAATTTTCTCCACAGCACAATTATTTTGTTCCACATCAATTGATCTCATAAAAATTCCCAGTGGAACATTTATTTGAACTTACACACTTATTTAATGCTGAAAAATTACCACCAGCATATCTATTCCAGACTGTTCTTGGATTCAGTAGAAAAGAATAATGGTATCATAGACAGGGAAATTTAAACAATTTTTTCTTTAGCATGATGTACTTTTTCCAGAATTTCAAGCTCAATTCTTCAGTTTGGCGTGCTATGAAAATTGGTAAGAGTCAGAAGAATATTAAAAGACGCTTGAAATATCATAACAGTTAAAGTCTGTCAAAAATGGCTGATCTCAGTACATTCTTAAAAGTCTGAAGTGCAGCTAACTTAATTTTAAATTCTTAATTTCGAAATTAATTCTCATTGAATAAAAAAGAAAATTGACTTGATACAAACAAAATATTTACATTTTTATAAATATTTACCAAAAATTTAGAATTGATAAAGATATGATCCAATGTGCATCCTCAGTTTCAAATAAGAGCCAAGGACTTTTACAGAACCTTGTAAAATCCATATTACACAAAAGCTTTAAATAACTACTTTCAGCATGTTTCTAGAAAAAGATTTTTAAAAATGTGAATTTATTAAAACTTAATATGTACAAAATTCAGCTTACCTGATTACTGCCTTGCCACTGGTAAGGCCCAGTTTTCGTAGAGGTGTCCTTTTTAATGCATATTCACCAATTACCTTAAGAGAAAAATATTGACAAAGCATAAATCTAATTAAAAAGAAAATACTTTTTGCAGAAAAGCCACATTATTCCATATTCATTCAATCAAGTCTGTGTAAGCTCCAAATTAACTAAAAATGCAAAAGTTAACTACTTTCATTTTAAATTACTAAGTAATTACTAAAAAAGCATACCCTAATGTTCCAGATCCTTTATACATTTTGAGTGACATAAAACTATTAAAAAGTAATCTCTTACTTTTTTTTCTAATAACCATAACATCAATCTAGTAACAAATGCATGTAACAATTATCAGAATGTAGGAATTTTAAGAAAATGCTTGGACTTTCTTTTGATAAACTTAAAGATTAAACTAACACATGTCAAGAACACTAGTTTTAGCAGAATCAAAATGCAGTCTGCTTTGATCTTGTCTAATTCCAAACAACATTTCTCAGAGGTAGGGATGTGTGCATATATATATATATATATATATATATATATATATATTTCTTTTCGTGCAAATTATTATTATTTTCGAATATTTCAAAAACCGTCCAATCAATTCACACAAAACTTTCACACAATGTTGGCAACACTGACCTGCGCAGTCACTGAAATGTTTGTATTGATCTGCACAATGTAAACAAACTGGTGCCATATTTGTTATCAGCACGGCGATTTGAGCGTGCCAAATTATTAGAAAGGTTTAGTAAAATTCCCAGAATTGAGCTAACAAAATGTTTATTAATGTTGCATATGAATGTTTATGATCAAAAGAAGCTAATAAATAAGATAATCAAACAAATAATAACAGAGACAAACAAAGGCACAGTCTTAAACAAATTAATAGGGAATGTGCTTTCCCTGTTTTGAAATTACTTGAAGAAGTCGACGGTCCATAGAATTTAGGATGTCATCTGCTGTAATGCTGTGAGATATGTCAAGAATTGCTTTCCACGACTCAGCGTTGCTCCTGAATTGTCGTCCGTTGGCGTACAGTCTTCGCTTCATGATGTTCCAAAGGTTTTCGATTGGGTTCAAACCGGAGAATTTGCTGGCCACTTCATTTTTCGAGGGTCCGCCGAAGCCTAACTGTTTTCAAATATTCAGTAGTCTTGTGAGCAGCATGTGAGGAGCATTACCTTGCATAAAAACAATGGCCCTTCTGAAGGCAACTCTTTGCCTTTTCATCCACCAGTTCAAGATGCTCCTTCATAAATGCGATGTAGCCATCAGCAGTCATTTTGACGCCATCTGGTACTATCCATGGACCCACTAATGTTTTTCCAATAATACCACCCCAGATCATTATGCCTCCACCGCCTTGTTGGTGTCTGAAATGCTGATGGCGATTCTGTCCATTCATTACCCAGCCTTTGCACCATCTATCTGGCCCATCAAGTGTTGCTAGAGTTTCGTCTGTGAACAAAACTTTAGAGAAGTCAATCTTCATATTGTCCTCGGTCCATTTCAAGCGATTTTGAATGTGATTTCTCGTCAACGGAGGTTCGATACAAGTTTGACTGTTGTTGCTATTTCCCTCAGATACAAGACACCGAGTACTTTTAGACACAGTAGGATCCCCAATGCAACTGAAAAGCTCTTGACTGGTAAGTCCAGGGTTCTTCGTGGCCTCTCGTTTAATTCGTGACATGAGACAACGTGAAGTAACATTCAGCTTACCTTTATCTGCTCTTTTGCGTACTTGTGTAGGGTCGGTGGTGAACTTTTTCACTGTTTGATGATACCCTATCATTTTAGAAATTTCTAGGGTAGATTTACCTTTTGAGAGTTCTGAGGTGAGAGTTTTCTTTTCAGCATCACTTAAACTGCTTTTATGGCCCATCTTTTCACTAAATTCTTACACTTTTCTAATAATTTGGCACACTCAAATCACAGTGCTGATAACAAATATGGCGCCAGTTTGTTTACATTGTGCAGATCAGTACGAAAATTTCAGCATTTGTGCAAGTCAGTGTTGCCAACATTGTGTGAAAATTTTATATGAATTGATTGGACAGTTTTTGAAATATTAGAAAAAAAAGGTACCTCGATAATAATTTGGCACGCAGTGTATATGCATGCATACAAACACAATTGGTCAAACCAAAACTCAAACAAAAACATTGTTTTCAATCGTTATGAGTCTACTAATTGAATAGAATTTTATTATAAACAATTGTCTTGTAAATGGAATTTTTAAAGCATTCTGAATGTAAAAATAAAGAAAAAAGTGTGCAAGACAATAAGAAACACTACCTGCCAAAAAAAAGTGAAGTTTTGTTGAAATCGGTTGAAAAATGTAGGAAATCCGATCCCATATATAAATGAACACACACACACATACATACAAACAACCTGGGTTTTATAATAAGTATAACTCTATACGAGTTGCCCCCTTTCATTCTGGCGACAGTGATGCCTCTTAATCGTGTTTTCAAATTGATTTCGTGCAAAAACAATTGTGTTTTTCCAATTTTTGGTGTTGTCAGAACCACTGCAAGGTAATTTTACATAGTCCTGTGAAGTTTTGTTGAAATCGGTCGAAAAATGTAGGAAACCCGATCCAATATATAAACAAACAGACACACACACAACCTGGGTTTTATAATAAATATGATATACACTAAAAGTTTAAAATATAAACCAAGGATTAAATGCCAAAGTTGACAAAACATATATTTTCAATTGCTAAAACCTGACAAGTGTACTGGACAATTACAAAAAGTGTTCATCGACAGAAGTACAGCATGAAGGTGCTGAATACAATATCAATCAGCGAAGTGATAAAATTTATATTTGTATATATCATATTTCAATCCCAGCTTGAATCAATCAGATGTTTAGCCACACTGAAGAGCTGTGTTACAGCAAAACAGTGTCTGTGAATGACTAATCTATATATATATATATATATATATATATATATATATATATATATATATATATACTTATGTTATAATTTTTTTTTTAAAAAAAATAATTATATATATATATATATATATATATATATATATATATATCGTGTGTAAATTATTTTCAGAGTGTATCTGTAAAGGAACAATATAAATAAAAAGACAAGGAAAAACTGTTCTTAACCTATGTGTATTGTCCTCTGAGGGACTTTATCAATGCTATATATATATATATATAAAAAGTTTCAAATTAAAAAATAATAATGTTTTATTTTATGAAAGTATTTATTTATTTATATATATATTTGATATTTCAAATTGTCCTCAATTTTCATCAGAAATAACTGTTTTGTTACAAATAATTTAAAATTACTGTTTGTTAGCAAGTAGCGTCCTTCATGGCGTGGGCGTCCACGTGATATTGAACGTCACTGTTAGGATATTCTAACTTAAATCTAACTGTCATAAATATTTTAAATGTTGTTTAAAAAAATTTTTTACTATATCTAAAAAAAATTGCTTAACTATTGAAATATTTATAAAGATTTAAAAAACCTAAGTCCCTATTCAACCCTAGTTTATGTATTTAATTTAAAATCCAATATGTTTCTTTTTTTTCTGCGTGTGAATGTGGAAGTAAAATCGAATCTATCAACAAACATTTGCAGTTTTCTAATGTGTGTCCTGATTGATTGTAGTGTTTAGCTATGGGGGAATAAGTGTTGTTTTGACGTATTGTTTGTTTATGGTTATTGAAACGAAATCTAAAATTATTTCCAGACTCACCAATATATCCACTATTAGGACATAAGTTGCAGAATAAATAATAGATTACGTTATAGCTCGTCAAGGTGAGGTTAGGTGGCTGTATCCTGATATTGGTGTTGGGTACAGAAAATATATTAGCTATAATTAAATGTTTGCAAACTAAGCAACGAGGTTTGTTACATTTGTAATTTCCTGATTGTTTTCTATTGTTTAGATATTTGGTAGAGGTGAGGATAGCTGATAGGTGATTGTTTTTTTGCATTTATGGGTGGTTTATCGAAAATGTCTTTGATCTTGTTGTCTAATTGGAGGTTCTTTTAATCGTTTTTTAAATTGTGAATAAGTGTGTGGGAATATTGATTGTGGTTAAAAACCATGGGAATCCGATTTTTGTTTTTAATTTTCTTGTATGTGAGAAGTGTGTTACGATTTATCAGGATAGTTTTATTTAGTGTTTCTTTTATTATTTTTATTGGGTATTTGCATTTTAGGAATTGTTTTGTTAAGTTATTAATGTTGTATAGAAAATCTAAATGGTCCGAGCATATGTGCTTGATTCTTAGAAATGAGCTGTATACAATAGATTTTTTTAATTTAAAGGGATGACAGCTGTTAAAGTGCAGGAATTTATGTTGGTTTGTGGGTTTGTTGTATAGACTGGTAGAAAGTGTATGTTTGTTTAATTTTATCATAACATCTAAGAAAGGGATGGATGTGTATGAGTGCTCCATGGTAAATTTAATTGTATCATGGAAATTGTTGCAGAAAGTGAAAAAGGTTTTTAATTTTTCTGATCCATGAGTCCATAGTAAGAAAATGTCACCAATATATCTAAAGTAATGTGATGGTTTATATTCTGAATTGTCTAGTATCTTCTTTTCTAGAATGTGCATAAAGATATATATGTGTGTGTACATTTTCGGATATTATTTTTAAAACATACTTTCATGAATGAAAGTTTTTCCAAATATATATATATATATATATATATATATATATACATACATACATACATACATACATACATCAATATAGCTATAGATGTAAAAGAGAAACCATTTTGAAGACAGAAAATGGTATTTGACTTACTTCTTCCCTCATGTAAATACAAACTGGATGCTTTGGAGGCTGGCAACTACTATCCACTGTTGTAGACAAAGCTTCTTGCAAGGAACTAGTAGCACAAAAGAAAGAAAAATAACTTTATCACTCATTTAATTTTCTTTTAATTCATACATACTTCAAACATTTTAATTCCTAGCTAATAAGTAAAATCAAATCAGCAGAGGAAGAATTAGAGACTATCCCCCTTGATAAAAAATATAGAAACACCTGCATTAAATGATTTGGTGAGAATAAGCAGAGTCAGTATATCTGTCATCATTTCTTTACTACAAACACCTATTTTCATAAAAAAAAATAACATCTGAAGAAGACTGTAGAATGGACTCGAGACAATGTTGTAATAATAAAAGTGCTTGATCATCCAAAAAAATGGTATAATAATGACTTCTCAAAATTATAAGGTATTCTAATAATGCATAGTAGTCCAGTTAGAACAATAAACAGCTTGATGTTGGATTTATGTAAATTATTAACCCATTGTACCAAAAACAATATACATATTTACAGCCATTCAAAGTGGGATGCTCTTTCAAATGCAACATATATATACATACACACATAAGGTTAAAAGGAAAACTTAGCCGATGTGTTTTATCTTCTGAGGTACTTTATCAAGTCAAAAGTGAGGATTTGATTTTATAACAAGTATTTATATACAAAAGCAAAAATGTTATAGGTTTTACAAAATTTTTAGCTATAGAAATGCTCATAAATATTTATCAGGTTGACTGAAAAGTCAGGCAAGTTATGGAGGACATAAAATAATACAATTCAATGTCTAATAAATGAAAGTGATGTTTTTGAATTTTTGTTTTATATGCAAATAAGCATTTAAATTATTTTAGTTAGCGATTAATTTATGTGTTATATATTTTGAATAGCATGAGGTTTTAGTTTTCTTTTAAATGTTTTGTTTTTAACATTTTTGTAGTCATGTACCTTGGGTTGGAAAAGTAGTACTTCTTTCAGGAATGGAGATATTGGAAAAAAACAGGGTGCAGATTTAAATTTTGATAAGATTCAAGAATTTTCAGTCTATGTAAGTTACTTCCTCTTTTAATAAGTGTGACATTTTTTTTTTAGATCAAAGTTGTGGTTGAATTTATTTCTATGTATAACTAATGCATTTGATAAATTGTTGTGTATAAGGTCTGTTTTGTGTTCATAGATATGTCATATATATATATATATATATATATATATATATATATATGTATATGTGTATATATATATATATGAAGAAATATAGTCTTAAGGTGTGCTATATTTATGGGATAAATATCAGAGATAGAGCGTGTGAATAAATATAAAAGTGAACATAGAAGTCAACACTTCATGACAACAGTCTGTTTCATGCTATATGTAATCGTCCCAGGCCATATGTGCTGTTATTTTCTCGACTATTTATATATATATATATATATATATATATATATATATATATATATATATATATATACAGGTCAGTGGTGCATTGTGGGTAGGCTATTATGGCAGTTATTTTACGGAAGTCGTTTATTTATTTATTTGGGTTAAATTATTTTGCTTGTTTTTATTCATTTTTTGTTTCTTATCTTATATATATATATATATATATATATATATACATACATACATACATACATACATGTCTTTTTCACTTGAAGACTTGCATAAAAATACTATGTTGTGTACCCAGTTATTCATTACTCATAAGAATTGCCAAATTTTATTAGAAAAATATTTAGTTCATATTTTTACAATCCAGCAAACAGTTCACAAAAAGCGATCATCATACAATAATAGATTTTAATGAAATTTATTACGGGTATTAAAATAAGAAACTTTAATTCATTCTGTAAAACAGAAATAAGAACCATAGTTGAAATTTCTAGTATAATGAGGAAAAAGGGCTTGGAGAATATGACACTCACAGGACAAATTGAAGACAAATGAGACAAAGGAAAGTGACAAGTAACGAACCTAATAAACACATGTAAATAGATGACAGAAAAGTGATTGGGAGAGACAACAAAAAGACAAATCTTACTAAGGTCTACAAAGAATAGGAAGTTGTGAAGAGACATGATCACCCGTGACATATAGAAAAGAATTAGAGTCAGTTAAATTTAACCTATTATGTGTTTTTTTTAGATAAATACTGCAGGAAGTTTTTTAAAAAATATTAATATATGTAATTTACATGAAACATTTGCTTGTAAAAATTCTATAATTATTTGATTTGTTTTTTACAGATTATCAACCCTTTGTGGGTTATTTACAGCCAAAACTTATTTTGAATTAGAGGAATATTTCTTTTCTTTTTTGCACGAAAATATTGCATTAACAATCTTTTTTTAAGAACAATGATTTTTCCAGATACAAGTTCTACTATTTAACCCATGGGTGTAGAGAGGTAATGAATAATTTCATAAAAATTTATTAATAATTTTTAGATATAATGCTAAATGTATTTTACAAACTGATTTGGCATGCTATATATCTCCATTGATTCATCTTAAAATCGAAAAGTAGAATTTGATTGAATTTTCAAAAACTAGTGAAAGTTTCAACTTGCATTTTATACCTACATTTTTTTAATCATTTCACCCCAAGTGAGGTAATAATACCCCTAAGGCATAAGGGGTTACTGGGAGTGGAAGAGAATGAGAAGTGAGAAAAAAAGGCAATAAAAGAACAGGAAGATGACAATTGACATTGCATTTAAATTTTTGAAGATTGTAGATGGCACGGAAGTAAGAAACTAGAAGAAAGTTCAACAGGTGAGAAGTGCAAGAAACCATTAGAATAGAACTTACATCTAGCTATTTCAACAGTAAAACGGTGAGATATAGTTGCCAAACTAGCTAGTACTAAGCTTAAATTCATGCATTCAAAGCACCAAGAAGGAAAGCTCATCAAAATGATTACCATGAAAATATTTACAGAAAAGACAAAATGAGGCTATGTCATGTGAGGTGGGAAAGTGACTGAAGTCTAGATGCCAGGTCAGTATCGATTACATTACATCCTTCTTTGGATTTTGTCAAGAATCTTGAGACAAAACCTTTGTAAAATATACCAAATTTACTCAAAATAATAATATTGATATTAATGCAAATTCTTTAGGTAGGGTTTCATTATTATTATACATGGTTTCTTTTGGATCAGCTTTTCTGGCCTTTATTTTATGCATCAGAGTCTCAGCTGCTGTAAACTACAATTTTTTCTCTCTGAATTTCATAGACATGCTGTCGTTGTTGTTACTATTATACATCAACTAGTTTATTCATCTTCACTGTCTTTATCTTTGTTCTCAAAATCCATGTCTTTTACTTATTTATCACTGTTGTATAGCATTTAAATAAATAATAGTTGGAAAGAGAATTGAATATGTTATGTAACATAGCCTAGTGGGGGGAAAAAAGCACTCGGTAAAGATCATTTTGTTCTCAGCAAGTCATTCTTTATTTTTGTTTCATTTGCAATTTACTTTAAACTTTCAATATTCTCAATCTACTCCAGAGGTGGATCAGAGAAATATCTACAAAAATACCTATATAAGAAAATATTGATGCTAAACTCAAGTCAAGAGGTTTTAAATGATAATCTACTAGAAAGTGAGTAAGAGAAAACAACAGTCCAGGAACATTCCTGCTAACACCCCGTGAAGGAAATGTGCGTTCCCAAAGAGAAAACTTCACTTAGAATATCTTTAACTCTTCAGCATTCATCACACTCAAACCCACTCCATAAATATCAGCTCTCAACGTTTCACTGTTTGCATGACTTCCTCCATTATTTGTGATGACGTCGTCATATGGCAAAGTATATATATCAGGCTGTTTATGTCAGGTTGAACATTGTGAGCTGATATTTACATGCTTGTTTAGCAGCATATCAATTCCTTATGGGCCATTTAATGCCAAAATTTAATTTTCTTAGCATTAGTAAATTTCTTTACAAAAATATATTGCTGGTATTTTCACTATAAAATCTATTTTTATACTTTTATAGTGTTTGACCCCAGTTTGTGGGTTAACTATTTGCCCATAGCTGGAGCCCTAAAAGGTGCTACCACTCCAGGTCAGTGTGGACTTGAGAACAACAACAATTAAGAGGTGGTTCCACACTCCTCAAAACCTCCAATCTCCCAATCAGAAGCCTTACTGCCAGATGTAGTTTATTGTCATATCCAAGACAAACTTACAGAAAGAATTATTTGTAGTAAAAATACTGAACTTTTTTTTTTAAGATGAAGTATTGTCACACATTATTAATTTTTGGCTAGTGTTCCTTCTATTATAATTTGAGTTACCTTTCACAACTACTCAGACCAACACCCTATAACCTTTACTAAATGGTAAGGATCTATAAAAAAAAAAAAGACTGTATTTAGCAAAACTGAAACTAGCATTGTTTTTGCCTTGAGAAGTCCATTTGTAAGAGCTGCTCTACTACCACTTGTGCTTTTAAAGTTAGTAGAAGATGATATCTAAGCATTTAAACATATGCTGTATTTTTTACAGTCGCCTGGCACCATTTTGTTATTGTACCTCTAATAGGACAGCAGAGAAAAATATGTTCCCAAGTCAAAAGTGATGCAAAAGAGTAAACTTTATTTTCAATTTGTGCCAATGGTTGTAGACTGGTCAGAGTAGTTCTGAATAAAAGCAATTAACCATCATTGAATTGATCGCATTTATGAACAGTCTTCTCCATATAGTCTTTGACTGCATTTTGTAGTTGATCCTTTAATAAATTATTATCTTCAATCAGTTGTTCAATAAAAAGGTTCATGCACAAAAACTGTTTCCCTGGTGTATGTTCCTAAAATAAATGTTTGTGAATGATTTCAGCCTTGGTTCTCCAACAATATTCACTGAATCTTACTCTCTTCTAAGCAATTGTAGTAGTCAGTTTTGGGAAGTCACCATAGAGCATTTGGTTAGCCATGTTGCTGTCAATTGACATTTTTCACCACTCTTAATAGAAGCCCCATCAAGGTTTTTTGTTCAATACCTTCATTAGAGTCCATGAACTGGAGTCATACAGATGGACCTTTTCAATTCGTGCTCAATTTTGATTTCAGATGGTCGACATGATTTCAATACTATTTCTATCTTTTGTAGTGCTATCCTAGCTTTTGCAATTCTGACAATTTTCTGTCCTTGCAACAGGAGTTGATCCAGAAACCAAGATACAGAAAGTTATCTTCTCTCTTGAAAGTGTTACCTGCAACAGTGACTAATTCGGTTTTCTCTTGATTGTACAGCATGAACTCAGTTTTCATATGATCAATATACAATCCAATTTGCTTGGTAGCATTTTCAACTCATTTCAGAAGCAGCTGGGCTTGCTCTAATTTACTGGACAACAATGTTATGTCACCTGCACAATCTGTATCGCATGTGATACTAGCTAGTTCTTGTCTACTTCTGGCTTTACTTACAGCAATTTAAATTAAGCTGAAATAGATGCTAGTAAAAAATTAATAACATTTGCAAACATGACAAATATCTAAAAAGATTAGGCATTGTAAAGACAAAAATTATTAACAATGAATCAAAAGAAACAATTTTAGTAATCTGTAAGCTTACCTGTCTGATTCTTTCTGCCAAATCTCCAAGATTTCCCAGAGAACAACCTGAGGATTAAAAGACTTTTGCAGTCGAGTCCCATCTTCCAGTTGCAAGGCAATCAACACTTCTGACTCCTTCCGTGATTGTGGGGCTTTGACAAGTTCTAATTTGGCATTATTAGGTAGACCCAAGTACCTTAAGGAAACAGTCAAATCTGGCTGCTTTCGGCCATGCCTTTAAAAATAAAGAAACAAAAATAAACTTGAGATATAGAACTTGAGACACGTAAGTTGACAAATATTCTACTGGCTCAAAGAAGGTAATATCTCTTTATACCCACATTCAAACCATAGTTTTTATGCATTTGTTTTTTCAAAACTAGTTTATAAAATTATAGGATTTATGAAACAAATACATTAAAATTTTCCTTCCCTCTTATGATATATATATATATATATATATATATATATATATGATAAGCAAATATAAATGGATATAAATCCGACAGAATGAAGAAAATATCTGGAAAAACAAAACCTTTGCATTTTAAGGATTTTTGTTTTGTTTTTCCAGATATTTTCATATATATATATATATATATATATATATATATATATATATATAATTATTTTTATAAAAAATTATAACATAAGTATGTTATAAAATCACTACAAAAATAGCCATTTTGTTTCAACACACTCTGTGTCTTATCAAGTGATGATGTTGAAAAGAAAATAAATGGTTTTAAAAGTTTCAGATTAATTAACCATCTACACTAGGGGGAAACATTGTTACAAAAGCTAGAATAACCAATCAAAAACGAAGTATAGAAAGATTCAAAAGCTTGACAACGAAATCCTGCTATAATAGCTATTCAGATCTTTAAATACGTGTAATATTAAAAATAATTTATACTAACTAATAATTATAAATTTATATGATAAAATTTAATATTAAAATTAAAAACTGGCAATTTTAAAATCCAAATTTAATCACTATTAAGTTTAAAAACTACAAAATTATTGAGAAAAGAAAAATATATATGTTTATTCAATTCATTTCTTCATTGAAATTACGATTCGACAAGACAAGACGCTACAATACATCCGGGTCATTTGATAATACATGTATATATTTTTTTTTTTCCCCTTTTTCCGTTTTTACTTTAAAGTTTGTGAATATGGTCTTAAACTCACGCGTGACACAACAAAAACACAATCAGATTATAATACATAAGCACCCAGACATAATTAGACACACACACACACACACCTAAAAAAAAAAAAAAAAGGAGAGGTGGGGGAATACATGAACATCTCTACAGCCCTTTATGAAAAAAAAGGAGACGTGAAACTAACACTTATACATACACACAGTTAAATGTGAATACACTCTACATACAGATAGACACCGATATATACACATACATACATCCACAGACAATGGCATAGACATTGAGAAATCACAACCAGTAAATATTTCAGACTTAAATAAATGCTAACCACTTATTGAATTATAACTTAAGGGAGCAAATATACAAATATAAAAATGTTTAAAATAATATTATTTTATATATATATATATATATATATATATATATATATATATATTGTAATACAACAAATACTAAAAGCACATCCACAATATTAGATTCTATTATGCAAGTCCTCATGCTATACTCTAACTTGATAAAAGCCAGATCAGACTGAAAATGGAGTACTGCTGCCATATTTAGGCGAGAGCTGCTCAGTCCTCACTTTCCAGTCTTGATAGAGTTCAAAAGCATCTCAGAGTCCTTGTGATCGACAAATTATTTTTCACCCTCCAAACTTTCTCTCACAAGTGGGATGTGCCAAGCTTCTCACTGCTCTATCACTACTTCCATGGAAAGTGCTCAGATGAACTATATTCCTTTGTTCTGCCAGGTCTAACCTTCACGGCTAGGACACGCCATGCCACTAACATATTAGCAAACTACCCACATTTCCACAGTGAGAAGTTCTACTCAAACAGCTTCTTCATGAGAACTGCTACTCTGTGGAACAGACTCCCAACAGAATGTTTCCCTGATCGCTACAATGTTAACCTGTTCAAGCCTAGAGTTAGCCATTCTTCCCCTCTTATCTGTATAAACTACCTCTTAACATAATCCTCTACTGTGAGTGGACTCAGGCCTTGTACAGGGTGAACCTTACTATAGAAGAAAAAAAAAAATCAATGTTTCCATAATAAATTTAATTTAAAATTATATATATCAATGAAAAAACAATATTCAAAGGAAGATTTCTGAGAGGCAATAAAAAATGCTTCAAGTAATGTTAAAGTCAAAATAGAAAAGACAAAATGAGTGAAAAGCTGATAGCAGTCATAGAAAGTCAAGGAGCCAATATTACCAAGTAAAATAATCATTTATTTAGGTTATATAGGATATTGTTTACATAATTATTTATGTTATTGCATTTAGTTTATTTGTCTGTATAATAAAATTTGAAATCTCCAAAACAAATTATTATCAATATTTTTAATAAGGAGAGATATTAGAAAAATGAAACTCACATGATATATTACTCATATAAGTATAATCCTGAAAGTTTTACAAACATAAGTTGGTTAATACCAATTTTTGTGTGAAAACATTGACTCGCATAATAAAATCTGACAGTATACAGGAAATAAGCATAAAACAAAATCTTCATAATACATTTAATATATAAACAATACAATATATGAACAATTATAGTGAATCAATTCAAAGGATTGATTATAGAATATTTATCTTTTACTCAAAAGTTGATGCAAAATATTAACTTCAGAATAGAAAAGTTACATTTTAGCACCCACAGAGAAGAATTTGTAATAGCCCATTCACAGAGCTATGAATAAATACAAAAATGGAATTTGATAGTTAAAACACTAAATTTTTGTGTAATTTCCATTAGCTTCTAATTCTACATGCTATGCAGTGAAAAATCAGGAAGAGATGTAAGGAATTAATGTAAACATTGGTGACAGATAAAAACAGACTGTTATACAAGGGCCATCTTGAATATATCCAGCCATTTTGAATATTTTTGTAAAAGGTTGCCCTATTGTTATAATTTTTTCAAGGTGGTGATATTTATATATTTAATCCTTTAGCATTCAATCCACCCTGTAAATATCAACTCTCCAAGTTCAAACCATGGTAAACCCCTCCATGTATACTCTGCCATAATATATGATATCATCATCAGAAATAATGCAGAAAGTCCCACAGTGAAACATTGGGTCGATATTTTTGGAGTAGTTTAAGCAGAATTAGTAGTTATAAGACATATCAAGGTGTAATGTTATACTGGTAAAATATCTCAGCTGCTTCAGGACAAAGAAACTTTTCCCAAGATATCATTTCAATTTGTTCAAGTTGCTTACAACTTCATTGTAAAAATAGTTAAAGTATATCAGTCATTTATGTGCCATGCATGATACACGCTTAGGCAATCATGTATCTTTCAATACATGACTGATGAGACAGATTTTTCCCCCTCAGTAGGTTGCCATTTAATTTCTGCGGTAGACCAGTTGCCATCCAAGGCTATAGAACCCAGTCTATCCTGCTATTTACCCATAGCTGGGGGGAGAAGAAGAGGAGGATTCATACCTTTCCCAAGGGTATTAGCATATAAGTGAATGTAATGGATTCAACTGAAATTTGAACTTGGCTCTCTTTAAATATATACAATGACTGTAATGATAAGCAAAAATACAAGCAAACCCCTCAGAAATAATCTATCCTATACCCTATCACACAAGGAGATTACTGATATTTATCATACAGTCTGACCTCTTCTTGGCATTGAAATATTCTATTCTTGTAGTAATAGGAGGTAAACATGTTTAGTGTTAACATAAAGGAATATCTCACAAGTAAGTAAAGAATTCAAGCTGCTAAAAGTTTTTATTTCGTGTTAGTTTTCTTTGGATATTTTTATTTTTAATTATTGAAAATGCAGAATTTTTTCTTACATGCAACTTGTAACTGTATAAATAAAAATCCTAGATCATATCTACCGCAATTATAAAATTACTTAAATATTAGTCATTTTTTTTTTACAGTACGGTTAAACTGTTATAAAGATAGGTAGATTCCACAGATATTTTCAGATCAATGCAATATTTATTATTTACCTTTTATAAAGATTATTTACCATTTTATAAAGAAACAAATTGGAAAAGAATTTTTTTTATTAAAAAATTACAAAATTGTCAAAATATTTAAACCAACAACAATGCAATATATGCATAAAATTACAGACATACTGTAATTAAAAACAAGGAAAACTTTGTCCATCCAATGAATAGAGAGATACACACACAAAGTAGTGAGTGTTTGTGGTCTCACTATAAAATCTAAAATTAAGAGAATGTTTAGTTCAGAGAAAGAGATGCTATCAACCTATTTTAATGAATTTATGTGATAAGAGCAACAGAAAGAAAAGCCCGGAAAATGAATTTTTTTTTTATAATTAGTTATTTGTCATTATTTGTTTATTTAAATTTTTCTTGATCAGACATTTTTTATGAATAAAAAAAAAATTCTTTTCATATTTATTTTTTTGTAAAATGGGAAATAAATATTGGTTTATATTATCTTATAATTAAGCATTCTAATAAATAGTATTTAATATCTTTGTTGTCAATTCTAATAAAGAAAATGTATAAATCCACTTTCACATGTTTGGGTTTTATTAAAATTCTAATCATTGATTTTAAAATAATAAATACTGCTGAGGGAGTCAAAAAAAAAAAAAAAAAAAAAAAAAAAAACAGTGTAATAATATACATACATACATACATACAGGGTTGGTGGAAAGGAACTCCCTATAAAAAATACTTATAACTTTTGTTAATATCACTACATTTGCATGAAACAAAATATATTTTGATCCCTAAAGAGGTAGAATTTCATTGCTAATTTGTTTTTTTTTCAGAGTGTCATGTGCAGCACAGAATGGCACAACTGACTCTGAATGAGAGTGCTCAGCTAATATCCCATTATGAAGCATGACATACCATGATAAAAGTGCAGATATTGTGATTGTTATTCCAAGCTGATGAGTATGGGATCTATGTTAGATACCCACAGAGGTGGTTGTCCTTCAACATCCAGATTGGAAGAAAATTTGAAAAAAGTAGAATTTTAACATTGTACTCTACTTCTACCATTACAGTGTTCAAAATAATGAACAAACATGTTGTTTGACAAAAATCAAACTATCATTAATAAAGTTATTAATAATTTTAACCCTGTGTTAGTCACATGGAGTGTATTGTTACCCCAAAATTTTTAAATACTCAAAATTCCTATTTGGCAAATTGGTTTCTTTTGCTTCTTACCACTACTCTCCAGTCTCAGTGAAGATGTACAGCACATAATGCGGTACAGTTGTAGTTCAGCTGTCGTGTGAGGCATGTGTCAATTTTTTGGAATCCAAGGTGACTAATGCAAGGTTAAATAAGCAGTTTCTTTTCATCCACCCTATATAAATATATATATATATTAGTCATATTCTGCATGTTGAAAAAACATGATATACTGTAACAAAGTTTTATTTCTTATCAGTGGGATGTTTGGAGGTGGAGGAAAGAAAATAGAAAGCTGAATGGAGCACAAAACTGCAATATTCATTTCCCCACAAATATCATAGCAGATGTTAACATTCTTTCAAAAGTAGCATTTATTTTTCTTGCTTTCTAATTTCTCTCTAATCTCTTCATTCCAACAATCTTATTTATCAATATTTCTTCTATGAAACCTAATCATATTATATATAATTCTCAATTACATTGTCATAATGATCAAAAGTTATTGTTGCAGACATAACTAAATAAACAACATCTATCTTTAATTGATTTCAGTACACACATGAAGCAGTAATCTTCAGGAGGCATGAATCCTTGTTTCTTACAGACATCTTCCAGAACCTGCAATTAGAAAACAAAACAAAAAATCTTATATTTCTAATAATCTACATAACTCTTACTGATTTTAGATTAAATCATCTAATGGTTCTGTGGGATCTATATTCAATTTCAGTGAAATCTTAGTAGATGATATCTTTTCTAGTAGCAAATCAATCATGAAAATATCAACCTGATTAAACAAAAAGTTCAGATATTATAACAGATAGAAATCTCACTAAATTTACATGCCATGATCTGCAAGAATGGTTTTGCTTAATTTGGCTCTTCATAACTTTGATATTTTTTAAGAGTGAAACATTTGTATCCTTGTAGTTTTAACATGAAAATAAACCATTTCTTAATTTTTTACCTCTAAACAGTTTGGAAGTTATGAATCTGTGGGTTACTCTATCTGTTTTTTACCAAAAACTCATGAGAGGGCACTCTTGAAGTCTATCTCTCTTCCTCTCAGATGTGGTCAACATCAATAAAGAATTATGCTGGCAAAGATCATTTGTTTCATTCGTCCTCTGTTGACTTTTGAAATGTCTCATCACACACAATTCAATATCATGCACAAGCACATTCTCATAAGTAGTTTCAATGTTTTTCCATTTAATTCAATTGTGTACATATGCAACTCCTTTTCTTAATAACATGCATTGTTGTTTGTTTTATATTCATTGATTTTTTAATCTTATTTTTACCTGGACTCACATGAGTCAAGGATTAGCAGGTATGATATCAATTGTGACCTCTACCTTCAGATTTGGTGTGCACCCATTTCTTTTTGAAGATTTTTATAATACTAAGCAGAATACTAAGAAAAAATGATTTCTGATGAATTGCTGCCTTTAAAACTGAATATGCTTATTTTGGACCATTAATTCTGCTGAAAATCTGAATATTTAATAGTCTGAGACATCTCATGTCAGTCAACAAGAATCATGTTTTTTCTGTTGTGCAATTATGATGAATAGCACAACTATATAAGACTAAAGATTGAGGTTTTTCATCACTTCAGCCCTGAAAAACAACTGAAAAAGTGTCCAAAAACCATAATTATAATAAACTTAGAAATCATTTGGGAAAATGCAAACCTAAAATCCTCAGCAATCCCCAGAAATTTCTTAACTTCATCCAACTACTGAACCATAATATTCATTATGCTCAAGAATTTGGGGTAAGATCCCATTTCAGTCCAATATACAATCAAAAATAAAACAGAATGTACACTGAGAACTCATGGACAATGAAAATCCCTGACCAATTTTATTTGTGCTCGACATATTAGCCAGAACATATTGTCCCACGGAAACATCAAAGATTCAAATACTACTTGAACTTACTTATGAACTTACTGGTAACAAGAATATGACTAAAAGCTAGGGATAAGGCTAAATCTGAAATAGGAAGAGAAACAAGTTATGAATACAATAAAATTGAAAATTCAACTTTAAGCAAACTTGGTCACAATATCTCAAAGCGGAATTCCTATTTTAAGAAGCCCCTCTACCAGTTTGTTTATGTACAATGATTTCTCAATGTGTATGTCATGTTCCACTCCTTGAAAACATCCCACTCGACATCAATATCACATACAACAGTGAATTCAGATTTTAAGATGTGTCTGTCTGGTTTTGCAGGGGTGTTTCCATTTCAAATGAGATAATTTTTGAAGTCTCTGAAAGTATTCCATTATATATATGCCATCACAAGGTTTCTCAGTTCAAGCTGCTAAGTACGATGTGACCACATCATTTTCAGTAAAAAAGGTGACATAATTCATCCCAACCACAATATCATTCTCATCATCCTCAGTAGAAGAAATGGTTTGGAATGAAAGAAGAAATTGTTCTGCATCCTTATTAGAAGGCAATGTAACATATTTGGACATGGGAAAATTGCCTGAAAGAAGTGCCCATAAATTCAGCAGTTGTTCATCATGACTAATGTTGATCCTGAACAAATCCAGGTGTTGAAGGATATCTGATTTGTGAGTATCATGGTAATATGACAACTCAATACAGTCTTTTCAACATTATCATGATTTGCCTTCAGAACATCAAGCTCTTCAACACTGGTTGCTGGCCCATTCCAACTTCTGCAAAATTGAAGACATTTTTGAGTGTATCTTGATTGTTTCTTTTCTTTCTCAGTTTTTTCCATGATTTTCAATTCGTGGAGTTCTTTCTGGTCAGCTACCCACTCATTTTCCATGCTGTTCAAAAGATTAACAAGTGAAATGAAACTTTTGGCTAGTACATTGTGGAATGTCTGTGACTGATACAGAGTTATATCATTCCGGATTCCTTTTGCTGTGAATTTCTTGTCACGTAACTTAGCTACTGGTGCTCTTTTCCCAAACGCAGAGAGGTGACGTTCTGAATCAAGGTTATTTGTTACCAAAACAGCTCGATCCTCTTTTGTCAAGAGATGTAATTGAGTTGCACAAGCATGTTTATCTGTGCAGTCACCAAAGCCATATTCCAATCTGATCACTGATTGTATTCCCATTCAACATCATCTTCCAACTTCCTGTTTTCACCTAATTTTTCAAAACTTTCCTGTTTGGACGTAACATGCTCATAAAACTTTTCCTGTTTTAAAGCCCTCTAAATTTTGGTCTCCAAAATGTAACATATCCAATTTTAATTCTGACACATTAGAAGGATAAGGTTAGTTGGTTGTTTTGTTTTATGACATATCAAAACCTCAGTGGGTCTTTTAATGCCAACAAAATCTTTGAAATAGATTCATAGTGATAGTTTGGAAAAAAAGGTGTGTGTGTGTGTGTATATATATATATATATATATATATATATATATATATATATATATATATATATATATATTTGAAACCATTTTTCAATTACTCATATTTTTGAGTACAATCCAACTTCTTAAGAATGTATAGCTATTTGTATTAATGGTATTTTTTTTTTTTTTTTTAAGTATTGCTGATAATAATTTTTCCTTCAAAAATTATTGCTAGTAATAATTTTTTATCACAAAGTATTTCTGGTATTAAAACCTATTTTTACACAAGTTTGGATGTTAACTATTTGCCTATAGCTGGGACCCTAACAGGTGCTACCACCCCTGATTAGGGTGAACCTGGGAAAACAAGAAATTAAGAGGTGGTTCTATGCTCCTCAAAACCTCCTAGTCAGAGGCCTTGCTGTTGGACATAGTTTATCTTCTTACCCAGGACACTTTGTTCTGAAATGATTTTGTGCCTTCCTTACACATTGTGTGACCTAAATATTATAATCCCTGTTTAAGGAACTGACACTTGGCACCATTTAATTTCAAATTATATTCAATAAAACAAGCAAACACTGCCTTTAAGGTCTGGATTAAGTATGAATCATTATCAAATTTTCTTCTCATAAGTCACAACAATTTACTTACATTCAAGGAAAGTTATGTTCTTGTATCACTATTTTTTTCTGGCTTCACTAAGGGCCAAAATCACATTCTAGGGCAGCAATTTGTTAACAATGCATTAGATTGAAACATCTTTTCAGATTTAGATTTCCTTTAGTATTATGTTTGAAAAAAAATGAGTATGTGCATATATATATCTAAAGCAAGAAATCCATATTAGATCGAATTTAAAAGTTCTTGTTTATACATATTTCTTAATATTAACTTAGTGCTCAGGCTCCCTCATAATGGAACAGACTCCCAAGAGGATGCTTCCCCAATTACTTTAATCTTAACCTCTTCATGTCTAAGGTCTACTGTTATCTATCCTACATATCCTCATAATATACACCTTTTGCGCTTTGCTTATACACCCTTACAACAACCTCATTTATCAATCCTCTACTTTGAGTGGTTCTTGGGTCTTGTATTGGGTGAACTCGTGAACAATAGTAAAAATAAATAGTGCTGAAATCAGGTCAAAATAACCAGTTTTTGGACACTGTTGTGTTAAATAAAATTTTAGAATTATTTTTAAAAAGTTACCATAAATTTATCTTAAAACGTTAAATATTCACTATCTTTTTAGGCCTGTTCACTTCACATAAGCTATAATTCTCTATCAGTTAGGGAAGACTGACTCCAAATGTGAAAATAAGTCAAACAAAACAGATTTATTTATTATTTACATTTCAACTGCTTCTTAAACTTAAGAGTGGCCTTAGAACTTATGAGTTTTAAGTTAAAAAAAAAAAAAACCACATGCTTTCAAAGTGAAAATTTTCCTTAGCAAAAAAACAAACTGAATTCAATATTTATTCGAGATTTTGGAAAAAGCAAATGAAAAAGAAAAGTTTCATAATATTCAGTTAAAAATAAAATTAAAAATGTCTTACAAATAACAAATCAATAAAAATTATTTTATTTTTGTTTTGTATATTTCTTGATAGTTTTCTTTTTTTTTTTATGAATGAAAACATTTCAGAAACTTACCCATACAATATTCCGCGAGATATGTAATTTTAATTAAAAAATAAAACAGACATTTGTTTGAAGAGCAAAATTTGTCTCTAAATTTACATAACATAAAAACGCTTTTTCTTTTCAACATCACTTCTTGGTTCTTGCTAATTTCATTTTAATTAAAAAGCTGTAGTGTAAATTTTCGAAATTAAATTTGTTAGAGTTATATTAGTTAGTATTTTTATTATTTTAAGGCATTCGGTAAACAATTTTTTTTTTTTTTTTTTTAAACAAAAAAATAAAGACTTCAGCTTCAAGTTAAAATAAAAATAAAACAAAATTACCAATTTTACTTTTCAAAGCTAGTAAACAACAACAAAATGAGTCAAACTAAATTACTCGCTCCTCGCCTTTTGAACAAAACAAATGGAAGCGCTTCAAGACGTTTTTAAAGTAATTATAAAGTTTAAAATATTTTTTACTACTTTTTAATTTCCTTTAAACTTAAAAATTATGACCATAACAAAATTTAAAGAATGCCGGCTTTTAATGTTTTGATTTTTTTTATTTATATCAAAGCTTAATGACTTAGCAGTAAAAGTTGTAACGACTCTGCGAAAGATTAGTTTTAAAAATGAACTCAGCTTGCAATAAATATTTGTCAAGAAAAACATCTAAAAGGCCAAAAAAAAAAAAAAAACTAAAGTAAAACAAACCTGTAATAAAGTGGAATTAAGATTCGACACGACGTTTTGCCGTCTACCATTAGGACAAAGTATCTGCGTACTGAACGCCATGTTTTTGAATGAAGACGGTGCTGCAAATTTTAATTTCCTTAGTAAAAATACCCCTGCCATTTTTTGCTGTTTGACTTAAAATCATCGTTTTTCTAACACAGCAACTACAGCCTACTTTAAATTAAAATTACTGTATTATTATGTGTTTGATACGCCTAACGCAAAAAAAATATGTTTAATATTTTTTACTCATATTTCTAACGAGGTTTCATAAAAAATAATGTCTGTTTTTCAATTACAACAAATTTAATAGTAGAAGCATACAAAGTATACAAAAATGAATACAAAAGCCTCAGTATTCCAATATAGCCTCTTTGAATGAGAATATGTTCACTCACCTTGTGAAAAACTACTCTTATCATCACTGTAAAGAATTACTGTCATTTAAGCTCTATCCATATTGGGCAACTCTAGAAGTTCTTGGGTAACAACTACACTATACCCTTTTATGAAGTCTGTCGGCATTCTTGGAAACTACTTTGCATATAACTTTCAGTAGCCAAGAGACTACATTGAAATGCAAGCTCACCTGAAAGCTTTCACAGAGTTTTGCAATAATTCTTCATTCAGCCTGTCTGATATTTTGTTCATTCGCAACAACAGCTGACCTGCCACTGTGACACCTGTTACTAAAGTTAAGTTTTCCTTTTTCCTTGCCATTAACTCTACTGACCCATCTCCTTACTGTAGTTGCATCAAGTGCATACTTTCTAGAAGCATTCACTAAACTCCTGTAAATTTTTACTAAGCTTTTTCCTCCCAATCACAGAAATTCTGACAACTTTTTGCTTCTCATATGTGTCCAGATGGGTAGCTATTTTGAAACAGGATTATGGGTAGGAAAAGAAATAGTAACTCCACAACTTTGTTCTCTTAAGTTTCTAAAGACTCTATGGTTCATACAATTACTTTAGTATTTTCTTAAAAATAAAAAATATTATAATTGTCATTAAAACAGAGATATTTTATCGAAAAACAAGGAAAAAAGAAAGAAAAGAGTATAATTACTGTAAACAGAAAGAAAGAAAGAAAGAAAGAAAGAAAGAAAGAAAGAAAGAAGCTGTCAGGTTTTCCATCATCACTCTGCACAGCAGTGGCAGACTGGTCCAGGTGTCAGCTTGCCTTATGACAAGTGAGGACTTGATGGAGTGGAACCCCTGTACCAAATAAAAATGCAATAAAGAAACACAGACAACTGTTTTAGTAATAAAAAGAAATAAGAACTTTATAAAGTCATCTGCACACTATCAATTACTCAAGTCCAATATGAGAGGACATTTTCAAAGTTAAAGATCATAAAGACAAGATTAAAAATTTGCTGTTTAAGGAGAATCTGGAATCATACAGATTGCTATGCATTGAAAAGGAATTGTTAGATGAACTGGATACAGAGGCAATTATTGACAGATTCAAGCAATCATCTAGTAAACACAAACAATTACTCAATATAGTGAACTGCATGCAATGCTCTGTTGTGCTTTTGAACTATCTTAATGTGTAAATTGTGCAGTAAACCATTTAAAAATATCACCCAATTACATTAAATTAAAAAAATAAATACAAAATTCAATTATAACATTCTGTATTTACATTTGTTATCTACTGCCATCAGGGCTGGTGCAAAGGTCTCATATCCTCATCTGAATTTACAATACAGCCCCACCCCACAGAATTTATGATACAGGTCCCCCACTCTACTACATCTCAATTTTCATAAGGTACTTTTCATATAAAATACAAATTTTATTGTAACCTAATTATGTACAATAATGGATCATATGCAATATAGGGGAACAATTCAACTAGAAAAAGTGAAAATAAATACAATGTATCGAAATACAAGTTAGAGACATAGATTATTCCATCTTAAATAAATCAACAATGTTTTGCAGTAATTTTTAACATCAACTTGAGATTTTTCTTGTTAAAAAGTTGAAGACTTTTAACACATTCATTGATAAAAAAATAGTGAATTCAATATAGTTTTTTTTTTTTAAAACTTGGCAGGAGCAAAACAAATTCACAGATTCAGATTAAAAAAAAATACCCCAGAATGACATGAAAATCTGCTAAAATTTTTCATCTTTTAATAGTCAGTTGTGCTTAGTTTAATTTGTAATGTATATAAATGTAGTAAGAAAAAAATCAAATGTTGATAAGATAGCGAAGGTCACAAAACACTGCCTGAGGCCCCCAAATATGCTTGACCACAAACTTAAAACAGACATGCACAACAACTAAAAATGTGAGCATGATTCTGCTTATATAAGTAAAACAATTAAAAGGTTGGAAAAGGGAATAAATCAACATATGATAGCTTGTATTTTTAAGGGTCATTATCATAATTTACATAGGTGTATGAATACATCTAGGTCTACGATAACAGAACATCTAATAAATACTTGTCAGTGTGCTATATCCTATCATGTGGATAGGTTTTCACTTTCATTTGAAAGTTTTATAGGCCATATATTTACAGCCTTCTCTCTGTAAACAGGAGTGGCTTTTGGTTTTAAATGTGATTTTCTTATATGTTCATATGTATATATTGGTATATTATTAATATATGTGTATATCCTATTGTCGTTATTTTTTTCTCCTTTTTTAGTTGCTGTGCACATCTGTTTTAAGTTCTTGATTGAGCTCTGAATATTAAAGGACAACATTGGTTAACTTCTTTCTTTTCTTCTCCACTTTCATATTCTTTTTGATTTGTTATAACTTTTTCTTACTTTTTGTTTTTTTCCTTGCTATTCGATAAAAATATGTCTGTTTTAATGGCCATAAAATATCACTTTCAAATTAAATTAGAATAGACCAACCATTGTATTTCTTTTATTCTAAGATTTTATCACAATTCCCAAATCATTACTATGAGATCATTGGGCTCATCTCTTATTTCAATCCTACACAGTGATTGTAGATTGGTTGGTTGATTTTGTTTAGCAGCATATCAACACCTGTATGAGTTATTTAATGTCAAAATCTAAATATTTTGTGTGTAATTTTATGCTTTCAACTACAGATATTTTGTACATCATTTTATACTTTCAGAGTAAAGGTATGTTTATTTATATATATTTTATAGATCATAAAATGTATTGTTGGTCATTTTATTATAAAAATGTCCTGTTGAGTTTTGTTTGGGGGGGTCACTATTTATCCATAGCTGGGACCCTAACATGTGCTACCACCCAGTTCAGGGCAGACCTGAGAATAACAGCAGTTAAGAGATGGTTTCATGCTCTTCAAAACAACAATAATTGTAGATAAACAATCTGGGAGTTATCATAAAAATCAACAGAAACGCAATGAAATAGTTACCTTTTAAAAAATTAAACAATGTTTCATCAAAAAAATATAGGTACTATTCCATCTCATAATTGTAGTTTTAATTTTATTTTACTTTATAAAACTGAAAAAAAAATCACCAAATCCATGCTCTTAACTCTAATCTACAGCCAGTGTCCATTGCATTTAATCATTATAATAAATATTATTTTAAAGGTCACAAAATGACATATTTTCTTTTTGTTAAAATAATGGATTTTTAATAAAGTTCAGATGCATAAAAAGTCAGTAACAATGTAAGGTATGTCACATTCAATACACATTCAATAAGTTTAATTTAAATTAGGTTATATTTGCTATGTCAACGTAGACAAAGAATTTTAACAAGCACTGCTGCAACTACTGTAGTGTCTTTCTGTAAAATTACAATTTTTAACTTTAGAACAGTTTTGTCATGATTGATGAATTTTATGTTCAACGTTTTCATATTGAATTGAACAATATATTAAGCTGAGTCATAAGTAATTTCCGTTTTTGTTTATAAACTTTATTCTTAAAAAAATGAAGTACAATTACATTTTATTCAATTATATATTCACTATTATTTGCAATGACTTTTTACTACCTATCAGGCAGTTCTTCAATACTGGTCGAGTAAAATTCCACAGGTTTTGATGTGAAAAAGTTCTTGAATCAGGTTTTCATTAGTGAATATTTTCTTCTTCACAGCATTTTGATGTGATCAAAAAATGTAATAATCATTTGGTGCAAGATCAAGTAAACATGGTGGGTAAAGTAGAACAGACCAACCAAGTTCCAAAATATTTTTTGTGCTATTCTTGCTATATGTGGCCTTGCATTGTCACAGGAGAACATTTTTCCTTAAATCCACTGTGTACGCTGCCATGCAAAAACTGATGATTGTATGCTCCAAATTTACTCTTAACAGCCATGCATGATTAGTAGTTAGGATGATACATTCATCATTACAACTGGATCCCAAAAAAGAGAAGTTACTTATGACTACTTAATATCTTTACTTCTATACCAGCAGGCTCAAACTTAAGGTCTATTGTGTTGTGGGAAAGGTGCAGCAGATCCAGTGAACAGGTTCCCAAGCAGGGGATCCATGGATCCACAAAGCTGAATTAAATCAGTTTAATAATTTTGAGTAATAAGAATTGGGAGAGATAAACATGGAGAGACAGGGCTAATTGGCCAGTTTAAGCATGTATTTTACCTATTCAGGTTGATTAATTGCTTCTCTTTTTTTGCAAAATTTCCAAGTAATATTTAAAAGAATTACCAGTTCTCACTATGGGACAATCCTGTATTTTATGGGACTTTGCCAACTTAGTTACTTCTGTCACAAAATACAAGTTAGGTTCTCTTTGACAATTTTATTGGACTTTGACATTTTTTTTTTTTTTTTTGCAAAATATGTAGTTGGCCAAAAATACTTCTTTCAACCATGAAATTTCAGTTTATTCCTTTTCTCAATATGAAAAAAAATCCTTGCTTTCTATTGCAAGTGTAGTCTGTCATTTCAGCTCTAACTCTGCTTCAATACATGTAACCAAATTTATCCCTTCTCTCTTTTTTATGAAAAAAAAAAATTCCATTTCATACTTGCCTGTGAGTTATGACACCTTGGCCATAAACAATACATATTTTTGTAGATGTCTGTATAGTGTTATTTCATTGCTTGAATCCCAATAATAATATTTGATATAAATGCACTTTCAAGCCTTCTATTAGAGAGGTTAAGAAATTTATTATTTAATACACTATGTGCAGAAACTGTTGGCACATTCCAAATTTATTGCTAACTGCCCTTATGATTAGTAGTTAGGATGATACATTCATCATTACAATTCGATCCTAAAAAGGGAAGTTACTTATGACTTTAATAAATAAACAATTAACCAACAGTAATAGCTGTTATCTCAGGCTTTGTGGAATGAGATTCAGGTCAACATAATTACATGCAGCAACAGGAGATTTTATGGCGACTAGCAGTTAGAAAAAAATTTTGATTTATGTGTAAATTTAATGTGTCACACAGGCTGATTTTCTAGGCTATCAAAAAAAAAAAAAAACGGAAAATGTCTGATTGGTTAGAAATTGATATTTTGTATTTATTCAAAAGTTTTAATTTATTCTTGCAGTGTGTTGGTTCCTATGCAAAGCAACCAAATTTTTTTTTTTTTAGGTCTGCATTTAAGGTTTTCAAATCTGGTTGTTGCTTAAGCTATGCTGCTAGTTTTGCATTATGCATGGCTGGCTCAAGGTACTGGCAACTCAGGCAGTTATCATGTCACCATGTTGTGTGTTTGGGATCATACTTGCAGTCATCCATGTTTAAATTCTTTGGCTATTTTGTCAATAGAAAATAATCTTGTAAAAAAGATAGATATAGAAAGTACCATGAAAAGATTTGCAGATCTAAAGGCAAGAAAAATGTTTTAGGTAGGATAATGGTTGTATTCTTTTGCTTATATTAAGATGTATATTGTAATAAACTTGTTTTTCTACATTTTCAGTTTTTCACCTTGTAAAAATTTAAAAATATATATACATATAAGGGCACCAAACTTCAGTAGCCTGGGTGCCAGTAACCCTATGGCTGGCCCTGTATATACAGGGTGTGATGGGTAAATTTTCATCATTTTATATTTTTAATTTCACACATGCATGTTTTTTTTGTTTTTTTTTTTATTTTGTCAACTGCACAGTATAGTGGGGTCAGTTGGGAACTGTCTGTGAGAAAACATTACCATGATACAATTCACTCACCAAAAGTTTGAAAACAGCATGCTGTACTACTTGGTATTTGCGCCAGAAGCTCCAATATGAACATTTGTGAATGACTGAGTGTCAATCTGAGTACAGTGCAGAGGAATTGGAAAGAGTTGGATGAGTCTAATGGTGATTATGATGATACAGCAGTTCAGAAAACTCACTGATTGTTCTGATAAGAAATGAACTCCCAAATTTATTGGTGAGGGCCTCAGACTCAACACAGAGGCCTACATCAAGTTCCTTGAAGAGGTAGTGCTGACCTGGGTCAAGAGTGTGGCTGCTGGAAGACCCTATATCTGGCAAAAGGACTCTGCACCATGCCACACAAGCAGAAGAACCCAGTTATGTCTGTCAGACAATTTCTGTGATCACATCAACCCTTACATCTGGCCACCTAACTCCCCAGGCTACAACACCCTTGATTATTATTATGTGTGGGGCATTGTTGAGTGAGAGACCAACAAAACTTCTTGTAACACCAAAGATAAACTGAAGGCAAGGATTATGGCAGCATTCACCAACTTAAACAAGGAGACCATCCAGAAGAGTTGCAGGAGGTTCTGAAGTCGCCTAGAGGTCATGGTTGAAGCCAATGACGATTTTATTGAATAAATTTACTCTTTAGTATTTCAAGATATTTTTGTGCAATTTTGGTAAATATATATCTGTTAAAATGAGATGTCAGTGTTATTTTCATTTTTGTGTAATTTAGACAATAATTTATCCATTGCACCCTGTATGTATATCTTTTTTTAAAACACGTCTCAAAGAGAATAAAATTTCTGGTATAACACCTATTACGTTTGGAACAAGACTTCCTGAAGAGAATCACTTCACAGAACATTCTGATAGTCCCACCTTTTATTGGAGTGGGGAGTAGCAGAAGGGTGAAAAATGGAGACTAGTGTAGCGTTTGTAGTGAAGAAAACCCTGGTATAACACCTGCTACTTTGTTTGCATCCAATGATGTTGACGAATTTTTCCTTTTGGACAAATTTATTTGAAGTTCAGAGTGTGGGATAGACTCTGTGAAATGTCTTTCCTCACTAAAAAAAAAGGATTCAAGTACATCTATCGCTTGATTTTTAACATTCATTAATGTGTGTTGCATCATATAGCTGGTTGTAGCTAAAAACAAAAAAACAAACCTTCAATGAAGATTTGTGACAACTTACAGATCACAGGCAGTAAATGCTATGGAACCAAGGCTGGTTCAAGGGTTTTGTGATCCAATAGAATATATGATATCCCACCCCATTCTACCACATCTCAATTTTCATAAGGCAGTTTACATAAAAATATGGTAGAAACTCTTTCACTCCAGGAATTCAGAAAGGATATAAAAAAGTCGCTTTATATAGATGCTATTTCTAAATGAAAATTTGGTTCAATTAATTTAAAATGAAAGGTTTGGATAGAAGAGAGTGTACCAGATGATCGGAAAGATGCACTGATGATGGTTCTTGATAAAGGGAAGGACAATTGTATATAGGTCAGTTGTTGGTGTAACCGTGAGATATCCTGTTGTGGGCATGCTAGTTATGTTTAGGCTGGAAAACATGTGTCACCTGGTATGTATTTCTGCCACAACAATTATTACGGACTTGAATGTGAGTCCAGGTAATAAATAAATAAATTAACAACAAAACTGTATATATATATATTATATATATATATATATATAAACAAATGACAATGTATGTATTAACAAAAGATATATATAGACAATGACAGAAGATTGTTGTATGTGCCTAAAATACTGAATATGAAAGAAGAAAACATTTAAACTCGAGAAATGTGTTTGTGTGTATGAAGTTTGGTGTAGGAGAAAGCACTATAGAAAAGTAAATGAAAGTGAAATGAAAAGGTGCATATTTGTGTACGTGTGTGTGCGTTCCCAAGTGGGTATTCTCCATGTGTGACCTACATCTTACAATCTCTGAGAAAAATACAAAAGAAAGGGTGACAGAGAATGTCACTGTCTATTTAAGGGAAGCGCACAGAAATAGTTGTAGACATCTGTGGTAAACGAGAGTTGAGTCAATAATGCCTAGCAGTCTGGTGTATATGTGTTTTATTTTAAAATTAATTTTGAGTGGAGTGTGGTGTGTGTGTGATTTAGCTAGATAAAAATTGGTGTGTAGTTGGAGATATACAGTGTAACCCGGATATAAGAGAAACCCGGATATAAGAGAGATTTTCTCTGGTCCCAGATTAGAGCCTGTGTTAATGTATATAAAATAGACCAAACCCGGATATAAGAGACTTAGTCTCCGGTCCCGACAACTCTCTTATATCCGGGTTACACTGTATATATTTTCTAATAATTGTATAAATTTGGCTTTAATTTGATTTGTTATCCCTATGTGTAAATTCTGCTACAATCTCTTCTCTCTGTTGCAGGCAAGGTGTTGTCTAAGATCCGGCTGGACAGACTTCTCAACAACATTTCTAATAAATTTCTTCCTGAGTGACAGTATGGTTTCAGAAAATTACATGGCAGGGAGGCAGCAGCCATGACCCTTTCTTTTAGGCAATTGTAGGAGAAAAACATTGAAGCGTCAATGTCCTGAAGTTTATTTCTGTTCTTGGAGGCTTCCATGAAGAAATGAAAGTATGTGTCAGCATAAATGGTTAGTAAACTCTCAAATCCAATTCTAGCTGAAAATGGTGTTAAGTTCCGACTCTGTTCATGTACTTTGCTATATTTTTCTATATATATCAAATATTAAATAATGTGTAAGATGTCAAATATAAGATAGCTTGTTGGCGAAACTAAACTATTGTCATACCCCACCCCCACCATAAGCTATTTTTTGTATACTGAGTGATATGCAAAATCTTATGGATTCCTTCTCAATGACAGGCAACGCATTTGGTCTAACAATTAGCCACAAAAAAGATTGTTGTAATGTACCAACCAGCTCCAGGTAACGCTTACTCTGATACAAGCATTTATGCATATGACCAAGAATTGCAGGTTGAGGATAGGTTTGTGTATTTTAGGCTTTACTGTAGATATGACAAATATTCGTGATGAAATACCTGTCCATATCAAGAGGTCCAAGAATGAATTTGTCTATGGTCTCAGCAAGGAATTTCAAATGAGACAAAGTTTAAGATCTACAATATCTGTGTTTTGTCTTCAGTGTTGTATGCATGGGAGACCTGGGTCACTTACTGGAGATACAGGAAAATGCTAGATAACTTTCATCAACAGTGTCTCTGTCATGATGAAGGACAATTGGATCCTGAATCATTTTTAGTATGATGAGTTTGCCAAGTCAAAAATACCAGAGCACAAACCAAAATTAGGGTATAAGATTGTATGAAAAACACACTGGAGAAAGCCAACAACTTGCAAAATGAATGTGAAAAAGTTTTGCCCTAAATCATTCACCTCGGAGAAAAACAACCCATGGTAAGAGAGAATTTGAACAGAATCATGTTGAATATGAAAAGCTCAAGATGTTCATAAGGATCTCCCTGAGAATATTGGCACAGAGTTTGATTTAACATGTAATGAATGTGGTCATGTAAGTCCAAGTAGGATAGGCCTAAAAAAAAAAAAAAAAAAAGTACAAAAGAGGCCAGAGAAATGTCCTAAACTGCATGTTGTGCAGAAGTTCAACTTGCAGCTAGTGCAGAAAAAACTGTACCTCAGTTGGTAGACTAAAGCATCATATATAAGTTCACAAAAATATTACTATAACACTGGAAGCAACAGGGGGAAACCATGTCATAATGGTGAGAAAGTAACTGATCTCAAGATGCCTGGTCAGGACTGTTTATGTTACAGACCCTTCTTTGGATAAATAAGCTCAAATTGAGGTATAAAGATTTATGAAGAATACACTGGAGAACCCAACATCTTGCAAAATTAATGGTAAAAAGTCTTGCTATAAATCATTCACCTCAGAGGAAAACAGTGTACAATGGTAAGAGAGAATTTGAACAGAATCATAAAAATATGAAAAGCTCAACAGAGATATTCCACATGGCTTGATGCTAATGTCCCTGAAAACGTTGGCACTGAATTTGCTCTAACATGTAACAAATGTAGTCACATCTATCTAATTAAGGCAGGGTCTAAAAATCATCATAGAAATCATTAATTACACATTATACAGCATTTCTACTTTCAGTGAATGTGAAAAAGATTATGCCTCAGTTGATGGTCTAAAAGGATCAAATCTGAAAGTTCACCAAAATATTACTGTAACATCGACTGAAAGATGCAGTCAACATTGCCACATCTGCACAAGAGAGCCTAAATCCCTGACAGAACTAAATAGTTACATCTACCCTGTGTCTATTTGAGAATCAATGAAGTGATCGTATTACTTTAAAATCAAGTTGCAGCAATCATGTGTGTATGTATATAATTCACTACACTATCAAAATATGAGAGTATACCTTATATGCATTATCTCACCAGCACCCTAATTTGCCTCTAAAAATGTTTTTTTATTAATGTTCACTTAATACAAGGTCCAAGAGCCACTCAAGGTAGAAGGTTACTGTGTAGTGTTGTATTAATATAAGGAAGGGCAAGATGTGAAGTTCTTAGAGATATACAGGAAAGATAACAGATAGCTCCAGACTTGAAGTAATCAAGATTTAATTAATATTTCAGAATTCAGTTTGAGACATTAAAAGTATAGCATGAAAGTAGATTGAAAACCCATTCCTAAACAGGTTAATGTAATATTCACTTGTGAAAAAAAAAAAAAAACTATTCTTACCATCTAGAATGAGTTTGGGGTTATTTAGAATTGATAAGCCATAAAAAAAAAAAACAGATCAATCAGTCAATATACCAAAGCACAGGCTAAAGCCAGAATCACAAATTCAAATTAAAAAGAGGATCATCTTACTTTATTATCCAATTCAGATTCAAACGTTTCACCAAAATCCACATCAGTTTGGATCTACATTTTTCCATAAATAAAAGCAATTTTTACAAAATTGAAAACAGTATTCAAACAGTATCATACAGAAATCTTTGAATGTTGGTTTAGAAATACTACTAAGTACTATTTAATTTATAACACAAAAATGGTCCCTGGTCAATGGTGGACTTCAACCCCCTGCAGTAGAATGACAATACCATGCTGCATGGTGTGTTCACTGAGGATGAGGTCAGATCAGACTTGCTTCTTGAGAAGCTGGGCCTTGACAATCTTGAGTCACTGCTGAGCAGCTGTAGATGACCTGGGTTGTTCATGTTGAGCACAACATGAGGCAACAGTTGAGGACAGTAGAAGAAGAGGCAGGCTCAAGATGACTTGGGAGAATGTTTTTGGAATGACAGGGTAAAATTGGACCTAGAAGTAGTTGATGCTAGTAACAGGCATAAATGAAGAGGTAAACTATCAAGCGGGACCCAACTTACCTTGTGCAAAATTTATCTTATCCCATATTCAACAAAAAAAAAAAGAAGAAAAAGGCTATTATGATCATTATGAGAAATGCTAGGAATTGACATTTCACAATGTCTTGAAAATATATATATATATATATATATATATATATATATATATATATATATATATATACATACATACATACTAACAGCAGACAATGTAAGTTCCATAAAGTCATAAACACATCCACAGCAGTGGAAGTGTTAATCTATTCAAACTAGTGTCCCAATCTTGGTTGTTAAGTCACAATATTGCAGCCATTACACTCACCAAGCTTCTTCAGATGTCTGTTATATTCAGAAACCTGAGCATTATTACTGTACTTTGATTTTGGCATCTTGGTTGCTACGGTTACAACAGTTTTACTTTCTGACCATATTCAGGTGCTTGCCATATTTGGAAACCCCCTAACAGAACTTTTTTTTATTTAATTCAGTCAATTTATCCTTGTAACAAGAATTAAATAGAAAAAAAGTAACTTATATGAGATATCTTCATGAACTCTATATTTAAGTTTTAAACTTAGAAAAAGGCTGAAGAATGTATTGGCTGAAATGTTATACCAAAACAACAAAAATAGAGAGAATAGTCTGAAAATATATAGAATAATGAAAATAATAAAGATGAAAAAATAATTCAGAAAATAAGAAAGAGGACTGATTAATAAAGAAAAATATTTCATCTCATAATTGCAGGCAAAATAGAAAGGCCAAAGAATGTTGTCAGCTGATATGTTTTAACAAATAACAACTTTGAAGATAATATCTTTAAAATTGCCTTTCTGGTAACAAAATGTATTGAATAATGAAAGTTATAGTTTTATAAAATGTTTGTATCAAATTCAAGTTTGGACAATGGAAATTTTTTAATCAAATTCAAGTTAGGTCAATGAAAATATGTGAATTTGTGCATTTTATCCTTTTTATCTTCTCATACAGATTGTTCCATTGGATAGGGTCACTTTCTCTGGATCAAAGTCCAGAACATATTTTTATTTTCTAGAATCTTTTGGATCAAATCTTACATTAAAACAAGAAAGATAATCTGAAAATATATGGAATAATGAAAATAATCACAGAAGTTCAGAAAATGACAAAAATAAAGACTGAATAATACATGAAAATACTTTGTATTATATATAATTGCAGGCAATATGAAAAAATCAAAGACTTATCAGTTGATATGATTTAAAAGCAGCAAATTAAAAGATAATACTTTTAAAATTACATTGAATAATAAAACATAGTTTTATAATCTTTTAGAATTAAATTCAAATTAGCTCAACTTGAATTTAATTCTAAAAGTTTATACGAGATCAGTCTGAAAAGTAACAGGACTTATCTGTTCTTCAATATGAAAGGCATCGTCCACACTGAGTTCTTACCACAGGGCCAAACGATCAATCAACAAGTCTACAAAGACATCCTTCAATGTTTGCTTTGCTCATTGTGTGAGAAGAGACGAGAGTTGTGGCAGGACAAACTGCTTCACCATGACAATGCACATACATACAACACCCTGAGCATCCAGCAATTCCTGGCTGAGAATATCGCTGTACTGGAACAACCTCTCTATTCACCTAATCTTGTTCTGTGTGAGAGTTTCTTTTCCCTAAGCTCAAGAGGATCATCAAAGGGACCTGTTTTTAAGGCATGGAGGTCATCAAGAGAGTTGTAACAATGGAGCTGAGGAGCACCCAAGAAGAACTCTTCCAGTAGTGCATAGAAATATGGCAGAGAAGGATGGAAAAGTGCATTAAACTCAAGGGTAGGTACTTTGAAAGGGAAACCATGTATTTTGTTGTTTGGAATTGAAATAAATTGTTTGTGACATCAGTCCCGTTGCTTTTCAGACAATCTGAAACTATTTCTTTATTGCCATATTTGGAAACCCTCTAGAGATCTCAAACAGAACCTTTTTATTTAATTCAGGTAATTTATCCTTGTAACAAGAATTAAATAGAAAAAAAAGTAACTTATATGAGATACTAGCAGGAGAGCCCGGCATTGCCCAGTGATATAACAGTAAGAGATAGATCAAGTATCGACCATCATAAAGACTGAAAAATAAAATTGACAAAGATTATTGTTTAAGGTTGACGGACACGCATGTCTTAATTAGATTTTTTTTTGTTTTTTGGGGTTTTTTTTTTACGAACTGGTCAAACCCAAACTCAAACAAAAGCATTGTTTTCAATCGTTATGAGTCTACCGATTGAATAGAATTTTATTATAAACAATTGTCTTGTAAATGGAATTTTTAAAGCATTCTGAATGTAAAAATAAAGAAAAAAGTGTGCAAGACAATAAGAAACACTACCTGCCAAAAAAAGTAAAGTTTTGTTGAAATCGGTTGAAAAATGTAGGAAATCCGATCCCATATATAAATAAACACACACACGAACAACCTGGGTTTTATAATAAGTATAACTCGATATGAGTTGTCCCCCTTTCATTCTGGCAACAGAATTGTGTTTTCAAATTGATTTTGTGCAAAAACAATCGTGTTTTTCCAATTTTTGGTGCTGTCAGAACCACCGCAAAGTAATTTTACGCAGTCCTGTGAAGTTTTGTTGAAATCGGTTGAAAAATGTAGGAAATCCAATCCAATATATAAACATACAGGCACACACACACACACACACACCCACAATCTGCGTTTTATAATAAGTAAGATCTTCATGAAATCTATATTTAAGTTTTACACTTAGAAAAAGGCTGAAGAATGTATTGGCTGAAATGTTATACCAAAACAACAAAAATAGAGAGAATAGTCTGAAAATATATTGAATAATGAAAATAATAAAGATGAAAAAATAAATTCAGAAAATAAGAAAGAGGACTGATTAATAAAGAAAAATATTTCATCTCATAATTGCAGGCAAAATAGAAAGGCCAAAGAATGTTGTCAGCGGTCAAGTGGAAATATGTGAAATTGTGTATCTGTGCTGAATCCATTTCTTAATCAGCTGTAAAAAATTTAATTATATTATGGCCTGATTTTTGTTTTTAATTTGTTTAATTCATCTTTTGGCCAGTCTTTTAACTGATTACATTTCCATTCCTCTCCACCAATAAGGGGCAATGTTTTTTGTTTACAGCATTTGACATTCAAAAATAATTATCATTTTGGCAGTGATAATATGAGTAACAAAAGTGAAATGTTTAAATGTATGAAAATAAAAAAGGCCTTCTATACAATATAGAATCATCTAATCTTGGGCTATAAACTACCTTTTTATAAAGTGATTTATAAAATGAAGCTTAGATTTGGCACAAGGTTGAAAGTATGGAGTACTCAGTAAGGATCAAACTCATTACTCAGTCATAACTGTTCTAGTGGGACAAGCTTGCTAGCCTTTACACCACATTGAAGTGCCCAAGTGTAGCTTAGATATGGCACAATGCCAAAACTGTAGAGCACCCAGTGAGCATTGACCTCACTACTCAATTATAATTGATCTAGTAAGGAAAGGTTGTTAACTATTACACCATGTCAAAGTGCCCCATCTTTTTATAAATAATGTAAGAAAAAAAAATCCCTTAACAGCAACAACTATGAACATAGTAATACAGGCTGTATTTGGGAATTAAGAATAAGTATACCTTTCAACAATTTTTAGACTGTTTACAACAGGACAACCAAAATCCTTGAAAATGGTTAAGAAAGAGTTCAGAATGAAAATTTGTTTAGACAATTTCTGCACTAAGTCTAAAGAAAAACTCTTGTTTGCATACAAGAAAAACAACTTAAAAGAAGTACTTAGCCATTTTCAACAAAACATATATCATGTGGTGCATACTTATAAAACCAGATAAATTTTTAACTTGTGAAGTGAACATGGGGTTCTTTTCATTAGAGCTGATAGAATATATGAGAAACACGCATTGATTGGAGAAACATTTTTCTATATGTAAGCTTCTGCTTCATTGTACCTTGATTTGTTTTCTTTGAAAATGCTAAAAAAAAAGTGTACCAAAATATAAAACCACATTGTAAAATGCAGAATGCAATAATAGTGATGGATTGTCTTTGTTAAAGCTTTGCTTCAAGACTGAAAAATGTACAAAAACAAACCAAGAAAAACCAAGAACTCTGACATTGTTCAAGCCTACCTACGATCCTTTCACATACTGTGGTTTCAACAGGAAAACAAACCACCATGTGGAGACAACAGGTAGTTGGCCAACCTGTTGATATCTGTTTCTTCTGTCTTTCTCTTGCTTCCTCCAAGAACTGATCCCAATTATCTTTCTCCCTCTCCAAATAAAGCAAGTAAAAAAGAAACCTGAAGAAAATTGCCTGTTTCTGATTGATTTTGTTGGTATATCATTGGGGACCCTAGTGACAAATTACCCCCAAATAATCACTAGAATCCAGAGCTGATGTGCAACACAAAAGAAGCTTTATGTTTAGGTATCAACCAATGGGGTCAGTAGAAACAAAAAAAAAATCCATGTGCCAACACTAAGTTCAATTGCAAATCTGCTGTAAACTGTCCAGCAGGTAACGTAGTAAGAAAACTGGGGTCAGAAATCCAACCTTACCCTTGCAACTGAGGGAATGCACTTTCACTCACCAAGCTCAAAATCCTTCCCCTCCGTAAGTGAAAAAAGCAACAGCTTTTATTCACCTAGTGATTTTTCTGATTGGCCACGCCAGTCAGGGGAGGAAAGAACATTAGCGTAGTTTCTCTGATACTTAAAGTAGCAGCTTTTTTTGCTAACAATTTTCTTTAGTTTTCCTTTGGCAGACCACACACAAAACACAAACTCTTTTTCAAAGTAGTTGATTTTCTATTTCGTTACACTTTATGTTGCTGTGATATTTATATTTTGGCATAAATATGTTTTATAAAGTGGTAACCTCTTCAATCAGTGACCTGTAAAGGTGAGTGCCTATTCAATTCTGCTCCACTGTGTCCTATTTTTTTTTTTTTTTTAATTGGGATAAGCACTTTAATGAATTTGCACAGAAACTTGCATCAGAAGGAAAAAAAAAAATAGAAATTCAATGATGATGCTCAAATACTTCAGTGGGATAATAACACTAGAAAAAAAATGGTGGGTTTATGACATGAAGAAGAGAGATAGAGCCATATTCTATGCCTGTTAACTCATCAGAAAACCAAAAGTTGATAACCTTATAAAAAACAGAGAACACTATAAGAAAATACACCCAAAGGCTAAAATTTAACAGCTCTCATATGACTTGGCTTGCACATAAGTCAGTGTTTTCAGAATACTGCAAGGAAGCAGTTGACCCTCATATATGTTTTAGGCAGATATCCAACAATAAGTAGGATAAAAATGAGGATTAAAGGAGAGGGATTATGTAGGATTTGACTGAGGGAACCTGAAAAACATTTTCATAGTGGGATTAGCTAAAATAGAAATAAGGATAGCAGTCCTCAGGGAACAGCCAGAGATGCTAATAGCTGCATATCAGAAAGTACAAGCAGAAGGTAAGTTGAGGTTTAGGGTTGGATTTGGACAGGGAGTACATACATACACAAACCCATTCAGGTTTGCCATGGGAGGTGAAAGTTCCAAGTAGAAATGAACCCCAGGGTAGGAAGATTTATTGATTCATTTTCTATGGCTTATCAACCTTTTGCAGGTCATTTAAACCTAGAAAGTATTTTTAGATTGTAATTTTTTTTTTTTTGATAATAATGATTTAGTGATACAAGTCTTACAAATTAACCCATAGATGGTGATAATTTTGACAGCTGGTCTTCTATTCTGCAACAGTGTTGTGATTGGCATTCTTAAAAGCATACAGGGTTGAGGATTTTTTGTCATGTTATTGCTTTAGTGGCAACACGATTGGCTCCTATATTGTATTTTATATATTTTTTGGAGAAGATTTGTTTGGTGAGCTGGATGTGATGCTTGGCACCTCAGTGCAGAGAGCAACTTGTTTTTATTTTTATTTTTGCTTTTGTAGTGTTCACATCCAGCTGATAGGATTTGATGCAGAGTGAATCGGAAAGAGATCTAGTTTGAAATGGAGTATAGCTATGATAAGGGCAAAAGTGCATTCACATATCATCGGCAATTATTACACTTTAATATCATACCATTTGGACTGGTTAATGTACCCCCTGTATTTCCCCCACCATTTTTACAGGGAGGGGAAAAGTGATATTTATTCTGTTTAATACAGAAATGTGGCACATAGCCAAAGGGGGGATTGGGGAAAGGACGGTCTTCTTCTGTCTTAACTATAACTTAGCTAGCCACAAACACTGACCGAATTGTACAAACAATATTCCTTACACCAAAACAACACATTTATATGTACCTTTCTTACTACAACCACCATAATACCTCAATGTCTCTATGAAGATACTAACTAGTCCCCATATTTACAATTCATTGTCCGGGGGGAATAAAACAACAATTCTAAAAACTAGCCCCAATGAGTATCTACAATATAAATACAAAAAAAAACTATTTAAAAGAAACTAAGGAAAATAAGATTAGTAATAAAACCCCCCACAATCACTAAATGTGGCAGAAACATCAGTTCACTGGCTGAAATCAATGCAGGTCTATAATAGTATAAAACATTCATTCATCCCAAGCACTCACACAGATATGCACTCATTCAGACACAACAACAAATGCGAAACGAAAGGCGCCCTGCTAGGAAGAGGAAAAGTATACCTTGGTATATTTGGGTTATACTTTAGTGTTTTCTGATTCAGTTGAACAGCAATGGTTTTCTTTAGATGGTTTATTACATTTAGATAAACATTTAAATGGTTTTCAGCAGTTTATGGAAGTACAAATTAAAGTTAAAACTATCCAAGTATCATTTTCTTTTTTAATACAGAGATTTAATGCTTGGAGTTTAAAATCAGTGCAATGGGAGTACAGCTAGATCAAGATAAAGTAAGGACTACATTCTCTGTGGCAACACTCACAACTGGCAAACAGGTCTAGGGCCTTCATCAGTATATATTCCTACTACTGGAGATTTATTCCCTGATTCTCTAGCTTAACAGGACCATTAAATAGGAAACATGTATTTTAGGTGGGACGATGAATGTCAGGTATCATTTGACTGCTTGAAAAATATGCAATCAGTGACACTCAAACATGAACAAAGGACATAAGCTATACACAGATGCATAAGAAATAATGAGCCTGCCTAAAATGATAAGTATTTGATGACTAATCAAGTATCTGAAAAATTGTAGACCAGTATAACAATACCGAAAATATAAACAAGGTTAGGAAGGAGATGCTAGAAAGCTTTATATATACATCATGAGACTATATAATTCTATTACCCAATAGTAAGGTAGAACAAGTGTTGCATAGGAAAATGCACAGCATTTAGCCATAATAATTAATGATAATGATAAATTGTGGGATTTGTATATTAACCAGATGTTTTCTCTGTACTACTTTATAATAGAGACATTGTTCTGTCATTATATAACATTTTAAAATCACATTACTTGTATTATAGAAAAGAACAAAACCAAAAAGTACCACAGGAACAACACTGCACTTGTACATCATGAATAATTTAAAGAACATGACAAAGCAACAGACAGAAAAGGGATATAGACTTTAAAACAGGAGACTCGGCTATTATAGAAATTATCCTAATCATCACAAATTAGACAAGTGGTGGAGACTGTATTTGGTAGTGACTGAAATGATTTATCTGATATACAATTTTTTTTGTTTCAAATTGTTTAGCAGCATATCAACCTCTATGGGTTATTTAATGCTGAAATATAAATATTATGAACACAATTTTATAGCTTCATCTAAATATATTTTGAACACAATTTTATACCTTCAAGTATAAATAAAGTGTATTGTTGGTCAGTTTGCTATAAAATGTATTGCTGGTCATTTTGTTTTAAAAATGTGGGTTATTTTACTATAGATATGTATTGTTAATTTTACTATATAAAAATGTATTGCTGGTATTTTTACTATGAAAATGTATTTTCATACTTTCATAGTATTTTGTTTTTGGGTTCCCTATTTGCCTATAGCTGGGACCCTAACAGGTGCTACCACCCTGGGTCACGGCAGACCTGGGAACAACAGCAATTAAGAGGTAGTTCCATGCTCCTCAAAACCTCCAATCTTCCAATGAGAGCTCTTACTGCTGGATATAGTAGGACTGGGTATCATACAAAATCAAGGTTCAACTAACAAGCTTGTTAGTTAAGGCCTATGCAGTACACCTTAGAGCAGCAAATATTGAGAAATAGATTATCCCTAGTAATAACAAGGAACTACAAAAGCTAACCCCAGAACTCACTGATGAATCAGGAGGTGACTCAGGTAATGAAAGAAACAAGTATCTGGAAAAGAAATGGAGATGCCAATATGACAATTTGGAAGATGAATCAGATATTTCAACAATGGAAGGAATCGGAATAAATGGTTCCAACGGACATAGACAAATGATAGTAGTGGTGGCTCCAGTTCATCTGACCCTTCGTACCATTTAAGAAGAAAGAAAAAGGTCAAGCTCACATGTAAATTTAGTAAAAGTGGTCAGAATCAAGCAAAAGTAGAAGGGAGGTCCTTAGAAAGTAAAAGCCAGTTTTGAATAATTTTATTTTGTGATCTTGCAACAGATTCTTTTGCATACTGTGTTTTTCAGCTGGAATTGAGCCCCCATATAGAGAGGCTGCAGAATTGGCCAATATGTTGACATACATTTTCTATCCCTCACTTCCTCCAAGAACTGATACCTATTATGTACTCCCTCCATCCGAAAATAAAACAAGTAAAAAGAAACCTGAAGAAAATTGATTGTCATTGATTGAGCCTGTTGATGCAGCTTAGGGGTCCCTACTGAGGAACTACCAATAGGCAACTAGAACCCAGAGAAAACACATGATAAAATACCAATAAAAAAAATGCACCAATCCATCACATAAGCAATGGTTTCAGAACCATAACATTGATGCTACAAGTTGACTACAACATTCCCCTGACCTCAATCCAACTGAGGAGATGTCAGCTATTCTTGATTGTAAAGTGTATGAAGGTATATATCATTCAACCTAAGAATTTAAACTCTGTATAGGATGCGTGATCTTCAGTAGATAATGATCAATTGCGTAGATAGGTAGAGACCTTGTGAGAACACATTATCCAGTTATCATCAGGAAGGTGTTACAAATTATTAAAAATAAAGATTTCTTTGACATTCTGTGACTGGTCTTATAATTTTGCAACAGGTGTTGCTAAAAAGAGTACTTTTCAAAACAGTTACTTCCAGAAAATTTTCTCATAACAGCTATTTATGAAAAAAATCAGCAAAATTCAACTGTCGAAAGTTGAAAGCTCAGCTGGTCTTAAAAATATGCACCACACTCTGTGTGTGTGTGTGTGTGTGTGTGTGTGTGTGTGTGTGTGTGTGTATATATATATATATAATTAGAATTAATGTGGAGAAACTTATCAATTAACAGAGTAGTATTGCTTCAGTCATGTTGACTTTGAAGTTTCGTGAGCACATTGCTGTTATGCTTTCACACTTCAGGGGTGTTCTATTAACACTCTATCATTACCTTTTAATATTGAGCACTTTATGACAAAAAGCTGTGAACCTAAAATGCTTTCCCCACCAGTAAACTAAGGAAAAAGAATCAGCAGTTTTGGCACCTAAAATCTCTTACAACTTAATACTATATATATATATATATACAGACAAAAACAATTTACTCACGACAAAGATGCAACTTTGTTTCAATGCATTTAGTTGCATCTCGACAGGTGAGAACCAAAATAGTTATCTTTTTGGTTTTCACCAGTCAAGGTGCAACTAAATGCACCGAAACGAAGTTGCATCTTTTTCACGAGTAAATTGTTTTTGTCTATATGAAAAAATTATAATAAATAATTATTGCTCTACTATCAGTATTGAGCCCTCTTTTGAATTAATGACGTGAACATAAGAATTTATATATTATTTTCATTCTCATTACATTCATTTTTATATATGTATGTATGTATGTATTGAATGTGTATCTGAGGAATTAATGTATTTTAAATCCGACATTATTTCTCTTTACTATAAAGATTATATTTTAGTGGCTATGTGTGGTTTTAAACAGAATAATTGATGTATACTAGGCAAAAACAGTGGTTTCTCTATGAAAGGGGCGATACAGGTTCAAACCCTGCCAAAGGGCACATTTTCTTTCTTAAAGTGTGTGTCTGTGTGTGTTTATTTTTATTACTTCAAACATTATTTTTAGTAGATAACCAGTATCTGAGTTGACACTCCATCTTATTTTAAATAATATTTATTTTGAAAACATTTGAGAAAACTTGAAAAAGGTGCTCCCTGGCAGGATTTGAACCTGCCAAAATAAATACTGTTTAAAATAGAACAGAGTGTCTACTCGAATATGAGTATCCACTAAAAATAACATTTGAAGTAATAAAAATATGTTAGATTAAAAAATAAAATCCATTCATTCTTTAGAAATATATGTATATATAAGTAAATTATTTCATGAATTGATAAAGAATTCATAGAAAAAAAAATGATACTAGACAAGAGCAAATGAAAGGCATCAATACTCTTCCAGATGATGGAGATCATTAATACATTGTCTCCAGCAAGACTAGAAGGTTAGATTTAAGGGCATAGAGTGACTTCAGCAGGCTTTCTTTATCATCGTATTAAAAAGATGTTACTCCAGTCATTTTTCGGATTTGTTCAAAAGACAGCCAGAAAACCAAAGACCAAGGTGCCTGAAAAATAAATGAAATAATAAATGTTTATACATGAATCTTTTTAAAATTAAAATGGATAGAAAGACTAAATTAATTCAACAAAATAATAAAAGTAATAAACTAAAATAAAAATAACTGACATGCCGCCACATTTACTCATTTCAAAGGGAACAAAAAATTAAAATTAAAAATCTTTACTTACACAGAGAAAAGTGAAGTATTCAAAATATGAAAAATTTATTCATTTTGATCAATCTTTCTATTGATTTTTGTCACATTTAAAAAGTGGGCAAACACATTCATATATATATATATATATATATATATATATATATATATATGTGTGTGTGTGTGTGTGTGTGCACCCAGAGGCAGTGGTCTGTTAAATGCTAAACACAATCAGCAGGTAAAGGCCTGATGATGAGGAAATTGTATGATGAAGTGGAAAAGGTTTACTTGTGACACATTTCATCCATCAGGACTACATTGGACTAAATTTGTTATGTTGGTAGGACTACACATGCGCACAACTGAGGGGCGCTGGAAATTTTAGGTATTCCACACTGTGATATTAGAAGATCTGCTAGGAATGGGGAAATGTTGTAAGAGCCAGGGTGCAAATTTACTGTATATGACCATATAATTAAGCCACTCTCTAGGCATTTACGTCATAGTGCTTTATTTTTACCTTTGATCAGAGTAGCATTTTTTATGTCAAAATTGTGGTCAGTCTCGTTACAGTGAACAACCAACGCATTTGACGTATTATTTTGTAAAATATCTCTTTTGTGTTCATATAATCTTTTATTGAGATTCCTGGAGGTTTCTCCAATGTAGTTTCTTGCAAATTCCAATTTGGACTCCCTATTCTTACTGTTGAGTGGTTTGCATCTTGTGGTATGGCCTCTATATTTCTGCTCTCAAAGTCTTCTGCAAACAGTGGAATGTGAAACTTTCACCTTTACTGCCTGGAGATGGTTGGTGATGTCACCAACTGTTGTTTTGGGGTTTTTCCTTACAGCTCTAACAATGTTTCTGTCATCAACTGTTGTTTTCCTTGGCCGAACAGTCCTATATCTGTTGCTCAGTACATCAATTGTGACACTGGCAAATGGAAAGAAAGGGTTCAAAAACTAAAATATGGTTTGGAACAAGACAGGAAGGATTAAGGAATAGAATGATGGATAGACAGAGATAAAGGAAAATTCCTCTTTTCCAAAAGTCTAATTTTTAGGGCAAGAAACAACTCAAAGAAAAGTCATTCTGTTACAAGATATTACCACAAAAACCATGACAAAATATATAGCTTTAAAAAGTGCTGGTTATGAAAGCATAAATTAAAAGATAAAATTTAGTGATCTTTGTAACCAAATCAAGGGAATAGAGTTTCTTTGTGTAAGGACCCAAAACCTAGGGTGCTTGCAGTGCAATCACCATGGAAGGGTGGAGGAGTGACTGACTGGAGAAAGCAGCAGATAAATTTCTAATTTTATGAGTAAGGACAGACTGAGAAATTGTGCTGATGAAAAATTAAAATGATAATTTTAATTAATGACCAAAAACTAAGCCACATCATGTGGATGAGAACCAGATTGGTTGAAGGACAATGAGTTATGAATGAAAAGATCCTTGTTTCTATAAATTTCTGTTGCATGAGTTCTTATAACTCATTTCTAATAGCATTTTTCGGATTACAACAATACATATATTTTTGTTGTCCTCTTATTACTGAGAGAAAAAACAAGAACAAAATCTATTCCATACCTGAGGATGTCTGTAGGAACAGACGAAAGCTTGTAAAAATAATAAGAACTCATGCAACAGAAATTTATAGAAACAAGGATCTTTTCATTCATAAACAGGTTCGGGTTTTGTATATTATTTGAATTGTTCATGACGATGGATTTCTCGCCAATTAAATCATTAACCTTTGTATTTGTTTTTGTATGAATAATTCATGAAATATATATATATATATATATATATATATATATATATATATACACACACACACACACATATACTTACCTATATAAATATATACACACACACACATAGATATATATCTATACAGACACAACGCATACACACATATACATCTATATATATATGTGCATACAAATCATATAAACAAATATTTAAACACTCACACATATATACACACACACACACACCCCCAACAATAGTAAACTTCCTTGACGTCACTCTTAACCTGATCAACAACACGTATGAACCATACAAAAAAGAAAATGACACCCCAACTTACGTACACACATCCTCCAACCACCCACCTTCTATCATCAAACAAATACCAAAATCAATCAGCCGCAGACTATCTGAGAACTCATCTAACATACACATTTTCAATAGTAAAAAAGCACCATACAACGAAGCACTAAAAGCAAGTGGTTACACACAACAACTACAATATATACTCCACAGCCAAAAACGCAGAAACAGAAAGAGAAGCATTATCTGGTTTAATCCACCATATAACAAAACTGTTAAAACGAACATAGGCAAAATATTCCTAAACTTAATAGAAAAACACTTCACTGAAGAAAACAAATTATCAAAAATATTCAACAAAAATAATGTAAAGATCAGCTACAGCTGTACAAAAATATAACAGAAATAATTAAAAGCCACAACAAAAAAATGACATCCTACAAAAATGTAATCAAGGATCCAATATGCAACTGCAGAAACAGAACAACATGTCACTCCAAGGAAATTGCCAACTTACGAACACTATATACATGGCCAAGGTAAGTACAAACAACAACACTATGCACTACATCAGTTGCCACGAAGGCCCATTCAAAATGAGGAATAACAATCACAACCTTTCATTCAACAACAGGAAATATTCGAACAGCACAACACTTTCTACATACATATGGCAGCAAAAAGACAAAAACATCACACCAACAATAAGTTGGGAAATATTGAAAAAGCCCTGCCTACAACAACATTACAAAAAATGCCTACTTTGCCTACACGAAAAAGTAGCAATAATATCACACAAACCGCAAAAAAGAACTTACTAAACAAAAAAATCAGAGATAATCTCCAAATGCATGAGAACATGAGAACCTATTATCCGAATTCATACCAAACGGATAAAACAAACAAACCACCAACAATCACAATTTAATTTCTGTCTCCAATCCCTTGAAACATTACTATCACATCATACCATATAAACCCACTATTAAATTAAATTGAACTACCCTCTCACCCAGCACATTGAATATTAAACTAAACATCACCATATAAATTAACCAACAAGGATTACAAATTTCTACCTGTTACATATACACAGTCACCAAAAACAAACAAATAACCAGCTTTAAATATAACAAATAAAGCCCTACCTTTCCTTTTTTAAAAATTTAAAAAAAAAAAAAAAAAAAAATAAATAAATAAATATAAATAATAATAATCTTTACCTATCATAATTTTACACAAACCCCACCACACGCATATACATACATGCGAGGAAATATTTTCCAGCTAGAAAATACATATGACATGTACACATCAACGAGACATTTCCGTCACACTTCCAATGTTTAGATTTCAACATTTCAACATACAGACGCGTATGCATAGATATAACACCACCCGTATACCTACATGTGTCATAGCCAAAACTGCCCACATATGTTTATATATGTATGAGTCCCGACGGACAACCAAGTATGTATATGTGTCTGCATACATCGATGCTTGTGTTAGTACGATGAATGAAAACGACGAAAATTCCCCCCACCACTTCCCACAATAACACCAATACACATAATCTACATAAACCCAAATTTTTAAAATATTAATCAGTTTGTCTGACGATCGCTAAAGCGTGAAACCCAGGGTCACAAACTCACATCTATCCAACCAAATATATATATATATATATATATATATATATATATATATATATATATATATATATATATATATACCTACACACACATATTATATATATATATATATATATATATATATATACACACACATATGGTTGCCATATATATATATTTAAATAAAAACAGACACTTTAAAATTCCATGTAATAAATTATTTCACCACAGCACTTTTAAAGGACTGCGGATCATCAGACTTTACTTCCAAACAAAAATACATTGGGGAAACTTAAATTTACAAAAAATTTTGTTTGGAAGTAAAGTCTGATGATCCACAGTCCTTTAAAAGGGCATTGGTGAAATAATTTATTACATGGAATTTTAAAGTGGTCTGTTTTTATTTAAATTATTTGCTCTGGATTTACATTGAGCTCTCTGGATTTTATCCTCCTTAGGTTTACCCATAAGGATTACCTAGTTTTTCTTAAACTATATATATATATATATATATATATATATATATATAATTTCAGATAGACTATATCAATAAAAGGACCATATGAGTAAAGTCAAATGGAAAATTTATCTTAATGCAATTTGTCCTCTGAGGGACTTTATCAAAGCATAATGAAGGATCATCAGGCCAGGGACAAATTTTACTCCTGGAGTAAAATTTTGAATCTGGCCTGATGATACTTAAATTTTTAGTCATAGGAACCCTCATAAATATTCATCAGGTTAACTGAAAAGTCAGGCAAGTTATGGAGGACATGAAGTGATACAATTCAATGTCTAATAAACAACAGCGAATAAGTTATTTTTTATATACAAATTAACATTTAGATTATTTTAGTTTTGGATTTATTTATGTGTTATATACATTGAATAGCATGAGGTTATGAATTTAATAGCTTTCTTTTAAATGTTTTGTTCTTAACATTTTTGTAGTCATTACCTTGGCTTGGAAAAGTAGTACTTCTTTCAGGAATTGAGATATTGAAAAAAAAAACAGGGCGCAGATTTAAATTTTGATAAGATTCAAGAATTTTCAGTCTATGCAAGTTACTTTCTCTTTTAATAATTTTTTAGTTGTGGTTGAATTTACTTCTATCTATAACTAAAGCATTTGATAAATTCTTGTGTATAAGGTCTCTTTTGTGTTCATAGATACATTTTTTGTAAATTTAAGTTTCGCCAATGTATTGTGAGGAACAGTTCTAGCAATTTATTTTATATATATATCTGCTTCATAATTATTATTGTTGTGGGCATCTTAGGTTCTGATCATATCCATAATAGTTTGGGATGTAGTTGTAATTATTTTGATGTTGTTTAGATTGGATAGATTGTTTTGGATAGTGGATGTTATAGAGTTAGTAGGTAGTATTATGTATCTGTTTTGATCAAGTTTATTGTTTTTAATAATGTTGTTATCATTTTTGTGGTTATATATTTTGTATGCCTTTCTTTTAGCATTGCAGATGAAATAATAAGAATATTGGAAGCTTTTCAAAGTGTATGTTTCTTCTTTGGGTACATATTCAGGGCTACAGATTCTTAGCTACTCTTAAATCAAATCCAATCACTGTCCTGAGTATGACATTAAACTGCATCCACATCCATGGGCATGATGGTAAACTGCATCCGCGTCCATGGGTATGATGGTAAACTGCATCCGCGTCCATGGGTATGGCGGTAAACTGCATCCGCGTCCAT